>JAYKAV010000001.1:4670876-4711865 GCA_035582835.1 Phoebastria nigripes
GGGGCTGGGGCTGGGGCTGGGACCGGGGCTGGGCTGGGGCTGCGGCCCCGCTGGGTGGTGCTGTTATCCCTGCGCCGTCTGCAAAAGTATCCAGTTTATAAAATAAATGCAACCCAACGCCGCCTTAAACCACATGACATAACAGCAGCTTGCGAGCTCCCATTAAAATCTCAATTTGGGGAAATTGATTCTACCTCTGAGCAATTGCGATGCAATTACTCCAACAGGCAGCAATCAAGAATCACATCAAAACAACACCAAACTTTCATCTCCTGCCTTGCAACCACCACCACAACAAAAAGCACCTGTCTTGCAAACACAGCCCGGTTTCCTTAAATGTATATAATATTTAGGAAGGGCAACGTGCAGGTCCCAAGAGTGGAAGCAAGCCTCGACAGGGGCTGCTCCGGCTGGTGCCTCTGAGATGTCCTGACTGGGGGCTATATTCTACCCCTGCCCCCCGGCTCCTGGCTGAGGTTATGGGCTATTTACCGACTCAGATCACCAGGAGCAAAGTCTCCCCCCCGGCCAGCCGTGCTCCAGCTGCCCATCCTCTCCCTGCGGACAGATGTGGCCGTCTCTGCCCATGTCCCACATCTGTCCAGCTGTCACCCCCCTTCTTTCCCTCGGAGCTTCCAAACACCCCAGCGCTTTGCAACCACGGGAGTTAAGGGAAAGCTTTGTGTCTCTGCAAACGAAGCGCTCCGGTCTCGATAATCACGATCAGCCCCGTGATGAGCTATCCAACGGGAAGGGGAAAATACCGGGGAGGATATTTTCAGTTCTCATCAGTGGTCTGCAAGGAATTACTCGATTGACTTAGCCCGGCAGGGTGCATTTTTAGTGGCAACCATCAGAAGGGAGGATAAATGAATAACCGCATGCACGCCAGGCTAGTATCAAGCCGGACAGAGGGAGAGAGCTGGGCAGAGAAAATGGGAAGAATCGAGGTTTCTTATAAAAACGGCTCGGGAGGGAGAAGGCAGCCGGGCACCGGGAGCGACAGCCTCAACAGGTCCCGCGGAGGAAGGGCCATGCAGGGAGCCGGGGGCAGCATGCGGCCGGGGGGGGCCCCGCGCAGCCCCCCGCCCCCGCTTACCTTAGCGGCCGCATCAGCCTCTCCAGCCCGCCGCGGGGGTCGGTGCAGGGAGCGGCGGCTTATATTTTTCCAGGAGGGAGAGAGAAAACAAAAATAAAACCAAATAACATAAAACTAAATAAAATAAAATTTTAGGGCAGAAGTGGCGGTGGCTGGCGGGGGGGGGGGGAAAGGCCAACCGCAAAGCGCGGGCAGCCCCCCCTGCCCTGCGCAGGGCAGCCCCGGCGGGGTGCAGCGCGGCCTCGCTCAGCGGGACGCGGGGAGCCGCATCGCCCTCCCGGAGCATGTGAGAGGCAGCGGAGGAGATAGAGCCAGATAGGGAGGTCCCCTCCCTCCCTCCTTCCTCCCTCCCTCCTTCCCTCCGCACACGCTGAGCAGCGTCGTTAGCATGCAGCGGCGGAGGGAGGGCAGGCGCAGCCCCCGGCCAGGCGGAGGGGGAGCTGGGGGGGTCCCCGCTGCAACCCACCCCCACCCCCGGCACCCCTTCTGCCTCAGAGGGGGGGAGGTGGAGGGGGGCTTGCAGGGTACACCCCCTCCCGGAGGGGTGGGGATGCTCCACCTGCAGCGGGAGGGTATGGAGGGGAAGGGGGGTTTGGGGCGGCACCCCCTCTCCAGCAACTGGAGCATGTATAGGCGCTGGGAGCATCTTTCCATTGATGGGGGATTGTGGCAAGGACTGGGGTCGGGAGTGGGAAGAAGACCCTCTGCAGGACTGTGTTCATGCAATGGGGAAGGGATGGAGACCCCAGGCTGCCCTAACAGCCCCTCGGTGTAGCCCCAGCTGCCCCAGCACCCAGCATTGCCTGGAGTTGGGCAGTGTGGCAGCCCCCCCGCCTCCAGCCTCCCCCACCATCGGGGTGAGCCTGGGGCACCCATCTCCCACAAAGGCCTGGGGGAACTGATTTTGGCACGCATGGATACCAGGGTGCCTGCTTTTCTGCCGCTGTGACGGGAAAGCTCTGGGTGCAAGGCTGTGCCAGCCAGAGTGTCAGACACACAATTAATTACTACAGCCCCAGAGCCACAAACACGCTAAATATGCTGTCGCCGTAGTGCATGGATAATAGCAGCCCTTTGCAAAGTGTTTCTTTCTCCCCTTTCTTTTTTTTTTCCAGTGCAAGAGACAACAATTGCAGAGAGCACGCAGCAGCTCTCGGCTGCTTGATTAAGTCAGCAGCGAAGACAAAATGTGCCTGTGCAGCTCAGGCTTAAGGAGGGATTTGAGTGTGTGTTAGGTACAAATTAGAAAATGGATGTGATTTAATCACAACAAATCTAAACAGCCCTGCTACAGAAACCCTGCCATCAAAGAGGTCTTTTTCTTAAATGTGGATACTACGGGTGTATAGTCCTGACAAAGGAACAACGTGTTTGGGGATGAATTGTTAAAGCAAGAACAGCAAAAAGACTGGGGAAGGCCTGATGTATACCAGATAAGTTATCAGCTATAGAAGGAACAGCTTCCTTCCGTAATAATTATTTGCAAATCAGTTCACAGTTCTGGATACTGTGGTGTCTGGATACTATAGTACAGACAGAGCCGCTTCTGTCAGGCCTGGGACGCTGCACAGACAGGAAACCAGGCACAAACCCTGCCTGAAAGAAGGTAAACTGCTTGTTCAGAGAAGCCCAAGTGAATGCAGCAGACAAAGAGGAGGAGGGGAGAAGTGCTGCAAGCCCAGGCCTTCCTGCAGGTGTGCACAGTGGGTCGGGCTCGAGTCCCAGGCTGTAAAATACCGGACGCTGGAGCGTTACTAATCTGAGCACTTGGGGACTGTGCCACCGCTGTCTGGGGGGGGGGATCGCCACCTCAAACACATCGTCTTTGGTTGTACCGTGGAAGTGCTTCCCTGTGAAGACAAAGCGCAAGACAGAAGAAATGCTAATGCACAGGGCGCTGGAAGTGCCTTGGTAACAGCGGCAGAGCATCGCGGCAGCAGCAAATTGGTGCTGAGCCTGGTTCCTGTTGGGAACCGGGAGCCCCGAAGCAGGGAGGCTCCCAGCAAAGCACAGCCGCACTCGCGGGAACTCTCAGAAGTCTCYGCCGGCCACTTCCCCCAGCTCTTATCAGTGTGCCGTTAATCTTTGGCATTGTAACAGGAGTTGGCACCTTCAGTTCCAAGTGCAAGGTGCGTGTCTTTGACCTTGCCATTTCCGCCATAAACACCCAGCAAGGTGTAGGTGTAACGGCACCCCTCCACGGGCACTCTTCCACATGAGCTTCGCCCCTGGGGTGAGAGCAACACCCAGCTAACAGGGCATTAATGTAGATGCAGCAGGTAACTGCGGGTCGTGCGAGAAGAGAAGGACTCGATGGAGAATGGACTATTGGCGTTTTAGATAGGCTCGAAGAGCAGTGGTGTAAATTTGCTCCCGGTGTGTAAAGTACAGCCAGGTAAAAGTTCAATCCCGAATATTCAGATTTCCCTTTTCTTTGCTTGTCCTGGGAATCCCCAATTTAGTGCCTGTGACCAGTTTCACCTACTGGTACTGAAGATGAATTTGCCCCTCTCCCTGCACAGGGACCTGCTTGGCCACAAAACAAACAACGCAAATAGTGCCAGTACACTTTGTCCTTCCAGAAATGATTAAGACAACACAACTGAGTAGGCAGTTAAAGGAGGAGCTTGGCCATGGGAGAAGAGGGATGGTAGTGCAAGATCCATCATCAGCAGGCAGGTGGCTGTCCTGAGGAGCAGGAGGGTTCAGGTGACGTTGATGGGTTGGGGCATGTGGCAGAGATCACTCCACAGCTCACTGAAGATGACGGAAGTCATCTTCAAGGGTTTGTGGGCATCACGAGGTTGAGATGCAGGGGCAATGGAGAGTATGAGACACACGAGCTTTTCATTTGCCATTTTCATCCATGCACAAGAGTCGCCAAAACATATTATTTTGAAGGTATTTTCCACACTGCAGCTATCTTCCTTGACCTCTAAAAGATCTGGCTGATCCTGATCTCAAGATGAAAGATTGCCACCTCATGGGCCGTGAACACCCGTCCGTGAGATTAGGCTCTGAATTATTAATACAATCAATGACTACCTCTTTTCATCCTAGAAGAGGCACAAAGGAAAGCTATGGGGGCCCTGAAAGGGAGGGAGGGAGGATTTTTGAGCAAGGGGGGAGAAGTCACCAGTGGAAACTGGTTTTCTTCGGATGGAAACGCCTCCTGTGTCTGTTTTATTTTGGAGGCAGGAACAATGGCACCATTCAGGAGGTGACGACCCAGCTGCATTGGTAGGGCTGATGGTGGCACTGAGAAACCCCCCGTGGGGACCGTGTGTCTGGGGAAGGACATCCTTCCTTCCAGCCCCTTTCCGGTATTCAGTGCGTCATGGGCTAAACCAAAACAGGGTCCCCAAGAGCCTAAACTGCAGAGCTAAAGCACATGGAACCATCAAGGAGAGGAAGGGCTGGGGAGCAGAGAGATGTATTTATCCTTCCAGTGCCACAAAGCTACCAACATCTACGCTATGTTACCCACGCAAGGAGATGAGACCTGACCCCCAGGCAGGTGACGGAGCCTGTGTTTTGTGGGGTGCATTTAGCTCTGTATGGGGTTTCTTCACCATGGGGTGGACATGGATGTCTCCAGACTGGAGCCTGGCAGTGAACCAGTGCAGGATGGACTGCAGGGCTGCACGTTTGCTGCCTGGAGCGAGGCAGCCCTTCCTTTCCCCTCTCCCCTGTGAACGCTTCAGTGTGGAGGTGCTGTCAACATGTGCTGTTGGGTCTCTGTTCTGATCTTTACACTTTTCCTTGGCTTGGGCCTGACCTACCTATTTGGGACATTTCAGTGAAATTGGTTCCTTTCTGCTCCTTTCCCTGTTGCTTTTGGGAGAAGGGTACCATGGCCCCATCCTGATCAAGGACCAGGGAAAAGGCATAACTCCCCAATTCTGAGCCCCATGTAGAAAATGAAGCCAACTGGAAACCAAAAATAAAATACTATCTTCACTCCATTTTTCAAGAGGTTAAAAAAAAGCGCTATTGTGCTAATAGAGCTATTCTTTCTGGGTAGATAATGCAAAGCATTGCTTCAGAGCTGGCCAAAATGTCTGAGAAATATTTTTTTCCTCATTTTCATTAAAGTTCATATAACATTGCAAATAAGATAAGAAAAGAAGTGTACAGTTACAATTATGTAGTGCTTTGTGATCGCAAACAGATTCTGTAATCCCTACTCAGGGGGTTTTAGGGCTGAATTTAGCTTATTTCAGAGCATAAAGTTGAGCTCAGCCAAGACTGCTCTCCTACTCCGTATGATCCTCATCTGTGCTCTGGTCACACGAGAGACCCGTGGCGAGCCAGGCTGCACAGCCAAGCAAAATCTCACAGATGCATCAGCTGCCCTGGCTGGGGACCAAGCCTTCTTTTTTCCTATGCAGCCATTTATTAATATTCTTCTATCTATTACTTTTAAATTGACGCTTGCTTTAAGCATCAAAACCTGATACCGGTTCAACTGCAGCCTGAGCAGTAAATGCAGAGCATGGCTACTGAGAAACACCAGAAGTCCTTTCTGTTGCCGTTACTGCTAGAGAAAATATTTAAGCCTTGGTTCAACAGAGAATTTATAATTCTGCCACGCCAGGAGTTCACCGCTGCTGAAAAGCTGCATGTGGGCACATCGCTTGTCTGCCAGAGTCCCTGGTGAAAAATGTGAAGATCCAGCAAAGATACTGTGGAAAAGGCTGTTGAGCTTCACATCTCTGGGTACGAGCCTATCAGCAGCTCCAGCCAAGGAGTCCTCCTCGCCGTGGCTAAAAGTGAGCATTGATGGGCTCTGACCTGGTCAGCGTTGTCCTATCCTGAGTGGGGCCATGGCCCATGGGCAAAGGCAGGATCCTGAGCAGCTGGAAATATTCCTTCTCCCTCACCTGTGTTTCTRAACCATCTGACCTCAAGGTATTTGCAGCAGGCATGGGAGTAATCCCTTGGGTTCAGCATGGCCATCCCATGTTTAAATTTAGGCAGAAGTTGAAATACCTGTCTGAGTGGGGGCCTTGGCGTAACATTTATAGTAGAGCAGCCCCTGTCAGTTATATGGACTCAATGGAGCGATGCAATCCACAGGAAACATTAAATTCAGTGCCAGGCTTTGCACAGATAAAGCTATAGAGACAGAGAGATGGACAGGAGTCAAGTGCATCTGGGCTTCTGGGGAGCAACCCCAGCTGCTCATGGCTTCTGCTGTCATTCCTCGACTTTACATCTCAAGATGGAAAGAGCAAAGGATATAAGGTCAGTGGCAAGAGGATGCCCCCTCAGCAAAAATAATCCCTCACTGTGGTACAGAGCTCTACCTCCATTTCCAGGCAGCTGTTACATTAGAGAAACGTTTTTATATCATTATATCTCCTAGAGCAATCTGCAAAGAGTAGCTTGGGGAGGCATTTGGTTTTTATGTGAATTTAGGTTGCAGTTTGCAAAAGTGCTTTGTTCCTAAAATGCTGATTAGGTTTCCTGCAGAGACTGGTGCATTAGAGGCAAGCCTGGCTAGAAGATCCATAAAATGTCACCTGCCAAGCAGTTTGGAGAACCTAAGCCTCCCTAGATAATTCAGTCCCATTAGGTGCGTCATGCAAGACACCAGCCTGTGTAGTCTTCAGTTCAGAAGGCTACATCTGAAGAAAGAGCGTTGGGAAAAAATGAAATTCAATTGGAAAATTCAGGTAAGGATTTTGGTGTTGTTCTGGAGAGTTGGTGTTAAGTTCAGTCTCAATCACTTCCAGAGTTGAAGACTTAAATCTAGAAATAAAGAGTATAGAGTAATAGAAGTTGGAGCTCCAAAAAGCAAAGCAGTTGCGTGGAGGAGTTCAATGCCAGCAAAATGGCATGAAGACGCTGAAGAAGCATTAAACGATTAATACCCCCAGGTGAAGGCATCTAAGACCCTTCTTCTCCAAAGCAGCCTGCCCCGGCAGAGAGCTTAGCCCAGCATCCCCATTCCCGCCAGTCCAGCATGGAGCCCCACTGTGCTGGTCCCCTCCCCGGGACCAGCCATCCTCCCCTCGCTGTTGCTGGTGGCTCGCGATCACTCGCTGCTCCGCTCCAGCGCCTCCTTGCCGGGGGAATACAAATTGGGCAGCACTGAAGCATATGGAGGGGAAGAATGCTCAGCTGTGAATTTCGGGGACGGGTATTATACAAACCCAGCCACCAGCACATCACCTTTTCAAAGGCTTCAAATCCGCTACAAATTGCTTCTGAATGACAATGGGAATTTCTCGCCCTTCACAAAGCCCCCCATATTAGCATCTTTATTGGAATAAACTAGCTAATTTCTCCAGTTGGAGGGCTGGTCTGGAGAATCCCTAATTCCAATTAGATGGATATTCATCAGCACCCTGACGCTCATGGGGCAGCAGGGAAGGCTGCTGTCTGGTCTGGCGAGTGGCTCGCCACCTGCCCAAGCCCGGATCAGAGACAAAGAGAAGGGGAGCACTCAGTCCCCGGGGCCAGCAGCAAAGCAGGACATCGCAGGGACCGAGGGGTCCTTTTAATCCTCAATTTGTTCTTTGTGGCATTTGGTAATTCCCAGGCACAGGGTGGGGAGGCTGAACCTGTGCTTGCAGGAATAATGATAAATCTCTGCCCTTCGCTATCATTCAGATCCCTGTATGACAAATATACCTATGGCTAAGCCAGGCTGACTGACTGCAGCTGGACTGAACACACATGGACTAGAAGGAGATATAGTCTGTCTGTCTATCCATCCTGAACAATTGTGTGGCAGTTTGTCATTAGGTTCAGCATTTATCTTGTAAAATGGTTAATGGGATTTCTCCAAACCAAGGGCTGATGCCTTGCAGTTGGCAGTGTTGCAAAGATGAAATTTCTTCTTCGTTGCTAGTGATAAATGCCAAAAAGAAAAAGGAAAAAAGAAGAGAAAAGCCAAACTCCATAAATATAAATATCCCAAATCTAAAACTTGATGATCTTGCAAGTAAGCAGAGTTCATTTCTCACTATGGATTGAAAATGTGAAGACTTGGGAGGGCTTTTCTTAGATGCATGATCCCTGGAGCAGGGTTTATTTGGGCATTCACAGTGCAGCACTGGCCTGGCTCRTAGCTGGGATGGCTCAGGACTGTCCCAGGACTGTCTCCACAAATAACCCCGAGCTATAGCCCCGGTACCAGCCATGCTGTAGTAACTGCAGGGTTATCAGAGGGAGTGAGGAGAATGGGTGATGTGCCTTTTTGCCTATAGCAGGTATCATTCATCTCTGATTTGTTTGGCCAGAAGTGGCTCAGATCAGTTGGATTCAGTGGCTCTTGGCAGCAGGACAATATTTCCCCTTTGTTTTTATGTTAAACTCTTGGGTTTAACCCATGGGGCATGGTTGTCCAGGAGCACTGAAGTCTCCATGGTGTCACCTGGGGGGGACAGGTCCTTTGGATTCTATTCTCTTGCAAGGTCAGACTCGGTGGAGGAATTCTGAAAATGTCTCATCTCTGTGCTGAACAAACACAGCCCGAAGGCAGAGCAGGGCTGGTTTTGACACCGTCTGTCTAATCATCAGAACGTGAAAGGCCCCCCAGATGTGCAACATTGGAGGCAAAGCTGGCGACTTCAGAGTCGTTATAAATGCTCTGTCTCTCCCTGTGTGCTGTGCACCAGGCAAAGCAGCAAGCCCATGTCAGGTTGCTGTCTCCACGCTTCCCCATCGATAAATATTGGTTCAGCCTCTCCCCGTGGTGTTGCCTGAGAGCGGCTTGCTGCCCTTCATGCAGAGCACCAACCGCCCGTTCCTGATCTCCCTCCCACCTCCTCTGAGGGTTAATGGAAACAGGAGATGGGCTGCCGAAATGCCAGTAAACAAGGCTCAGCTGCTGGCGGGGGAGAGGGTCAAAGGACAAAAATGAGGACAAGTCTGTACGCAGCCCCGGCGGCTGCTGCTGCCACCTGCCCCAGCCCCAGGATGGAAATTGCTGCTCGACTCTCCTTTCCTCCCATTGAAGGTGTCACCCTTTCTCTAGACTGTGCTTATTTGGGCTAAAAAATGGTTCATTGTATTTGTTAGAGGGTCTCTTCTCCCCTAGACAAGTGGCTCATGAAGCTCTCATGGGTGCAAGTTGTCTCCTTCTGGGTTTTTTCTGAGATGGAGGCACAAGGGTTCCTGCTGAGGAGGGGATTTGACCCATCATGTGCAGAGCGCTGTGTGTTTGCTGTCTATCACCCAAACCACYGGGCCACCTTCCTGCCCGGTGCGACACACATTACACAGGCAGCTCGGGGAGTCTGAACCATGGTGCTGCATGCTTTGTGATCGCAAATGAGCCCTGCTACGGGCTTATTTATGGTGGACAAATTATATTTGAGAATTGCTTCACCAACCACTGATAGGCAGCCACTGCTGGGGTGGGATGTGGGAGCCTTGATAAGACTATAGGCTTTCCTATCCCTTGCAAGTGCTCCTATCCCAAGTATCAACCATCTTTCAGCAGTGCTCTGGTGATGGGATTAACGTGCATTAGGAGTTTTTGTTCTCATCTCTCCCAGGGAGGATCAAATGCAGTGAAATATCTCATTTTGCTGGTTGCTTTTTGAAAAATGTGTGGTATGTGTTAATGTTAGAAAGGCAAGGTCAAAGGAACAGGACCATAGGACACAGGGTTGGAAAAACCCTTTTAGGATATGGAGTTTGGTCCATGTTATCGTAGTCCTATTTGCACTGTTTTAAAAGTAGTGCAGTTGTTTACCCTCAGCACATGTGCTGCAAGGCTGTTCCTGGATCACAACTGTTTTCTGTGAAGAAATGTGGAAGAAAAGCTGCGGGTCTTGTGTCAGTTGTCCTTCAACAAAAGACCAAACCCTGTACCAACTCAGCGCGAGCTCTGTCTCCTGCACCCACGGGCATTATCCTTCCTGGGGAGGTTTCCACTCTACCCAAGGAACACAAGTTGTTGCTGATATTTATCCCAGAGTTTTACATTGTCCATTTAGGCTGGAGGAACACGAACTTGAGTTTTAGCAGTGTTTCAGCAGAAATCAGCACTGAATGGAGACCAACTTCAGTTTGTAGGAGACAGCTATGGGATGGTTTAGGAAGGATGTTGAGAGTATCATATCCAGCTGAAAGAAGCATCAGTGCAGGCAAGTTTAAACACCAAAAGCCATTTAGCCAGCATGAATATATGAAGTACGTTGCCGCTGGCATCAGATACAGCTGTTGACTAAGCCCTTTGATGGACAAAGGGTCCCATGTGACATCTCTACTACCTACCTCCTGCACGCTTGGATTCCCCACCGATCTGTGACCCATTTCTCATATGGGGCCAGTGCCCGCAGCCTGACCTGCTCGAGCTCAGTCATCTCAGCCTGAAACTGTTCCTCATGTGGAGGCAGAAGTGGTTTTAGGTCAACTGCTTGGGGATAATTTTTGCTATGGTATTTCTAGTTTGGTACGTATAGTATGGAGAGCTCTGGAGAAGTCCCCTTGTAATGGTGCCTCACATATTGCTTTTCTTGGCTTTTCCCTCCTCAAATTCATCCTCCYTCCTGGATTGCAGTAGTGCTGGGGTGGATCAGTGTCCAAAGAGTGTTGCACCTTCCTTCAAGCAGATGCGACGTAGCAGTGACTAGAGGTGACCACCGAGTGGATCTGGGTCATGCACCTGCCGTATGGCTTGAAGCGACTCCCACACTGAATGGTGCAAATGGGAGGGTTATAAAACCTTTCAGGAAACAGATTTACAAAGACAGGAGTTGTTTTACAAGCAGTGGAGTGAAATTAGTGGTAGCAATGGCAGAAAGACTGTTTTTGTGGTGAAGAAAACATTGTGTGGACAATGCCAATACAGCTTGACCAGCTTCCTGCAAGACTCTTCTGAGCAGTTTGTTTCACTTTGGCTGTTGGCACCATCTCCCAGACATATTCTGTTTGCTAGTGATTTTAGCTGAGTTTTCAAAAGCCAGGCCTCCAAACTCAGCGTTGTTGCTGAATCAGAGGTAGATTTGCCAGAAATGCCTGGACTCAAACCTGACTGTGAGCTCTCTCCAAACTGTCCTGGACCAGAGCTGATGTCCCACCCAAGTCAGCAGCCATAGGATGGCAATGGATGAAGTGCCACGGTGGTATTGGATGGTGTCTTGGCTGCCGGGCTGGGGTGGGAAGGCACAGGTTATGTTTTATGAGGGATGAGTCTTCTCTGCCCGCGGCATGAGTGTTGTTGGCTCCAGCTCCCTCATGCTGAAATTTTTAAAGGTCTGATTGCACACTGGATACCTGACAGGCACCCCTGGGCATGGACACTGGGCAGACCCTTCTCCAGCACTTCTTATAACAGTGATGCACTTCGTATGTCTTTTATGCTCTTCATGCCCACAGAGCCCCAGCTACACTGTGGGATTAAAATTAAYGGCGGTGGACAGTTCGGGGGGGGATGTGACCTGGAATTGGGGCAACCCAGCAACCTGCACAGGGCTTTAAGGGATGAAATGCAGGAGCTAAAATCAGAGGCTGGTATTGTGGGGATGGAGTACAGTCCCCCCAAAACCCTGAAGGCAGATGGGGCAATGAAGGGAAACGACTCACACCAGCATTTGTCAGGACGCTGTGATTAGCAGCCATGACTCTGCTCGTGGGAGATTTCCATTTACAAAGTTAATAATGCACCGGCAGGAGGGAGCAGGGAACAAAAAGCTGGATTTTCAACTGTTAATTATCAAGGTCACATTGCATTTATGTTGGATTTTACTGCTGTTGTGTTTTAATTTCATTACAGTTGTGTTTGTTAGGATATAGCTGGTATAAACACGRATGAGCACTGAGAGAATTCCCCCTGCAGAACATGCTCTTTTTCCCAACAGGCAGTTCATGCATTGCTTGTTCGTAGCAGCATATTTCTGGAAGACAAGCAATTTTCTTCCCTTTAAAAGGACTTGGGGAAAAAGGACCATCATTTCCAGGCAGAAATTTTTCTGAGGAGGATATTTTTGTGCCTGGCTAAGGAGAGACACGAAAAGGTCAAAGAAAATTAAAATCACATGCTCAGAACATTTAAGGGCAGGTGTTTTTCCTAAGCCAGAATTCAGTCTTTGGAGGGTGTATCCCAGGATTTATGCTCCTCCTAACATTTCACCTGTTGCACTAGTACTGGAGGGTGAATGATTTCATAACCCTAGGCAACCTGGTTTCCCTGGACCCAACTCAATAACTTTGCTTTAAACTCATTGCAATTTTTGCAGCTAGAATGAAGCCTCAGACAAGTGCTCCGGTCTGGCTGCCTCATCGCTGCATTTCACTTGGCATGTAGGCTACAGATGAGGAATGCACAGAATTTCCTTTTCCACCCTGTCAGATCCTCTGTCTTGAACCTGGCCCAGCCCCAAGAGCACAACGGATGCAGCTGGAGAAGGGCAGGTCCAATCTTGCTGCTAAGCTCCAGTGACACTTAACCTCCTCTGCTGTGTGATCAGCCAGCAGCTGGAGGTGGATGCTAATAAGTGGCTGAGCATCAGCTGCTGCCTGTTGAAATGGGTCGTTTGTGAAGGAAGAGGAGTTTATTTCCCAGGCTGGAGGAGGTGGTGGAGGCTAGGGCTCTTGTGGGAGAAGGAGGAGGTGGCCTTGAATCTGAATGAAGGTGGTTTCCTGATTTTGCATCTTGATTTCTCCATTGGTGTTGGTCTACTTGAGCAGGTAATGGGACTGTAGGCTTTCCCTCTGCCTGCTAAAGATTGCTGCCAGCAGTCTGGTCTCAGTGTGAAAACTGACTGCAACGAATTGCAATTTCTTAGTGTGAGCAGTAGGTGGGAATCAATCAGGAGCTTTGAGCTATCAAATAATGAGACCAGTTAATCCCTTGTGTTGCTCCAGGAAAGGCGTTAGGGAGGAATGTTAGCTCTCTGGGGCAAACTGTCTTCTCGGTGACACCTATGCTCTGAGATGACGAGGCTTTCCCACAGGTCTGTTAGCTTGGCCTTGGTTGCAATGGGAGCTGTAAACATAGGATCAAATTCTGTCTTATCTCATCTCTAGAAATTATTTTTCTTGGCCTGGAATGGAACACCAACTGGCCTCTTTCCTAAAGCAGCTGTACAGCAAAGATGGGATTGAATGAACCTCTTTCCCTTGAGCTTAGGAGCAACTCAAGATGGGTAGAAAACTGCTATTGCGTCACTGATACAGAAATAACTATAATTCACACCATGTACAAAGATACTAGAGTCTGATTACTAACAGTGATGGCTGTATTGGTCAAAACTATCTTTATTGCATCAGGAAAACAAGTATTATCCCAAGGATGCTGCAAAGTAATGAAGAAGAGGGTTTGGTTTGTTTTTTCTGGTGTTTTTGTTGTTGTTGGTTTTTTTTGTTGTTGTTGTTTTTTGTTTTGTTTTGTTTTTGTGGAATCATCCCAGCAAACAGTGTATAAATTGCTGGAAGAAAGTCAGGCTTCAAAAGGCATTAGAAAATATTCCTCTTCCTCCCCAGAATATAGATTTCCTTTATTGGAAGAACAGTGCCTTGAAAACAGCCTATAATGAAATTTGCTGTTTAATTAGTCTTCATTTTATTTATGTATTTAATTTTGCTGAAATGGTTAAAGACTACTCAGGTTGAGGGAATTTCCTTTTTTCTTTTTCTGCGTATTTCCTTATCTTAGAATTTTTAGGACTGTCAAATGTTCTCTTCTGATTTTGCTAGGAGGTCTTCCTTGGCTGTGTAGAGGCAGGTTTGCCTAATAATGTTTATTAACTTAACCAGAATATTAACAAAGACCTCTTTTAAACAAAGCGCTGGCTAGGCACTGGAATGAAATAACTGTTAACAAAACCCACGAGTTTAAACTAGAAAGGAACTTTCCTCAATCATTCAGCTTTTTGTTCCTAATGGTGTCATTATTTTGCTATTCAGTAACCATATAGAGCTCAATTGTCACTTGAATTTTTCACATTAAAAAATCAAAGAAAAATCAAAAATAATTTCTGGAGAGAAGTTTTTCAGGCTTTTCTCTCCAGCAAAAAGGAATCTAATCTTAATTCTCCTACATATTGCTGTCTCTGGCCTCTTGGCCAATTAGGTTGGGTTGGATTTAGTTTAACCCAAAGCAATCATCAGGTCATGGCAACTCTGGAAACAATTTTTTTTTTTTTTTTTTTTTTTTTTTTTTTAAAAACTGACCTATTTTTTTTTTTTCACCAAACAATATGAAATAATCAAATCCTTGAAGCCCCCTCTTCCTTGCACCCCCCAAAAAAGGATTTTTTTTTTTTTTTTTTTTTTTTTTTTTTAAAAAAACTGACCTATTTTGTTCTTGTCTCTTCCCCCCAGTTGCTATAAAGCAAAAGGCTTCAGTTGTCTTTTCTCAAGAGAGATCAGTAGCAGCATGCGGAACAAGTGCTGTGCTAATGAAATCCTGTCTTGGTTTAATCTAAGCAGGGATTTCAGTTAAACTCTGTTTGTTCAGTGGCCCCCCAGCACAGAAGTGCCCTGGGGATGGCTCAGGCTATGGGACAGTCCTGGAGAGATCGAGTCTGGGGGCTGAACCCAAGTGGTGGTGTCCCAGTGCTGGTGGTATCCCCAGCTCCTGATGCTTTGCTGGCTATGATGGGGATAGAGAGGAGGGGAAAATGTAACCCTGGTCTCCTCTGTATCACCAGGAATAGCTTTGTAATATGATGAGCCACCGCAACAATGCCTTGTCACCCTTCTCCCCGTGCTGGGGATGCTGAGCAGGTGATGAGGAGGAGGAAGGGTGCTGCCCCGTTGGGCTGCCATCCTGCTGCTTGGCAGAGTATCCCGGGCCCCGAGCAGCTCATGCAGGTTGTGCGTGCTGTACCATCTCATCTGCAGCTGGCAGGTAAGAGCACAGCCCCACCTTACCAGTGCACGGTGTGGAAAACTCCCTCCCAGACTCTGAAGCATATTACAATGATGCAGGATGTACAAAATGGACAGCATTTGAAGTGTTTCCTTATAGGATAATCAGAGGAAGTCATTGTATTAAATATCCATTTGTGTCATTAGCCTTTTATTTGGTGCTTTGTCCAGACATCCTGTTTGCTTCCCCTTTGAAGTAATGAATATATTTCCTGTGTGCCGGGTCCGATCCAAAGCTCCCATGTAAAAGCAAGGCACTGAGCTGAGATCAGTCATGTACTGAGTGGAGRAAGACAACTCCAGACTCACCTTGTGTGAGGAGTTTTGGGATAAATCTAGAGCAGTGTTTATTGGTTGCCCTTAAAACCACACTCCTTGGGCTACCATGTCCAGAGGTTATAGCTACCTGCTCCCTGTGGTACAGGGGAGAAGTTTCTGGCAGTTGAGGCCTCACGCTATTGTGGTGGGACATTACAGCAACATCKCTATGTCGTCCTGACTGGTTTAGAGATCTGGTCCAGCTCCCAGGGTACACAGAGCAAATGCTGAACCATAATTCTGTATATTGGGAGGTATCAGGTACAAAGAATTGGGAACTCTCCATCTTTAAACCTGGGAAGTCACAAAACTACTCCACATTCCTCTCCCTTCCTCCTGCCAGTTCTCACTGAGAAAGCTCCCACTGCCTTTCATGCAGGAAGGATCAGTGTCCAGCTACTTGTTTGCACTAATTGCTTCATGCCTGCTACCTTAGTCATCCTCAGGGGTTGAACCTGAGATCTCCACAGCTAGCAGCAAAAGCTGCGGTTTCTAAATCTGTCTCYGGGAAAAGAGATGGAGGCTTTGTATATGGGGCCTGGAGATGGAGGCATGACATATGCTAATGAGTAGATTATAGCCACATCCAAGGTACACATTAAATACCATGAGGAATGCTGTGCCAGCATGTGGGATCCTGCCCCAAGAAACAGCTGGAGGAGCTGCATAACCCCTTCGAATGCCTTTTCACCCTTGACTGAGGTGGGGAGGGCAAGAGGGAGAGTAACCAACTATTTA
Source organism: Phoebastria nigripes (assembly GCA_035582835.1). Taxonomy (NCBI): domain Eukaryota; kingdom Metazoa; phylum Chordata; class Aves; order Procellariiformes; family Diomedeidae; genus Phoebastria; species Phoebastria nigripes. Next base: position 4,686,865 of record JAYKAV010000001.1, read on the forward strand.
TGTCTATCAAACAAGTGCTAGCCTCTTTTGCTGCCAGGTTGGGAAGGGTTAACCAGGGAAGCACAGCCCCTAAGGACTGGGACTGTTGTTCCATGCAGATTGGCTTGTTCTTATTTCTTCTATTGATCGCAATCACTCAGAGCTGTGCCTGTAACAAACTGCCTTAAATCATTGCAATCATAATAAGCACACCTTGGTAAATAATGCATGAGATGTCCATAAGCCTATATTCATTAGAAGGAAGGCGCATATAGAGCGTGGTAATCATCTGGGCTTGAGTGGGTGCTTGGCCAGTTGGATTGAGATGTAGTAGCTGCTAGGGATCAGCCCTGAACTGAGTTGGGTTGCAGGCAGGCTCCCCAGCCCCTCAAGATGTTGGAAATATAGACGGGCTCCTTTTCACATTCATAAATTTTGCACGAGATGTTTAAAATGCCTCCAAGGTTCGCAGCATAATACAGGTTGGGCGGAAGTGGGCTTGTGGCAAGTCTCCAAATAGCATAATAGCAAGGCATCACAATTAATAGTATTTAATATATCTTAATGACAACAAAACACATAGCGGGTAACAAGTTTTGCTGTGAAAGCCTCATAGCCAAGTTAATGGTGTGGATATTAGAAGCCTTTGTTTCAAAATGCAAATTAAAAATGCTTAGTTTTCCATTTGTCTTGAGGAGCAGAGCGGTGTTAAAGTGTGGAGCTTCTTTAAGGCAACTTTGCCTGCTCAGGCTGGGGCTTGGTGTAGTCCTTGGCCAGACCCCACAGCAGGGCAGGCTCAGGTGCTGTAGCCTTCATTAGAAGGTTGTGAGGGCAAATTGTAGGGAAAATTAGTTAAGCAGTAATTTCCACCTCCCTTTCATCCTAGGGAAATGTGTGTGGTGTGTTGTTGGTTTTTTTTTTTTTTTTTTTTTTTTGTTAAATGACAGTGATAAGGACAGTTTGGCTTTTGTATGGTTAGAAGAGATGGAAGCAGAGGCAGAAACTTTCCCGGTTATATCAGACAGCTGCGGATGGTGATGGGTCATTTCACTCCATTATGGTTTCTGGCAAGTGAGTATTAAAGGGTGTGCGAGGGCATCGTTTCTCAGCGATGACTTCATTTAGCTGTCTAAACAAACAGCCGTTCCTCACCAGGTGCAAAGGGCCTTGTATTTGTTTTTTCCTCCATGAAGGGAAAAGAAATACCTAAAGTGAAAATAACACCAGTGGATTGTATCTGCTTGACAGCCATGGTGGTCTCTACCTCCTGCAAAACAGCAGTGATGTGAGCCACGGCAGGGAAAACTCACTCGTCCATGCTCAGCCCCAATGGGGTGCCTTCATGGCCGGATGAGTGGGTTCAAAAGCCTGGACCCCCAAACTCGCAGACCTTCTGTTCAYGCTGGTTGGCTCTAGGTTGTCTGTATCCAACGTGCAGGTCTGCTGAGTCGTACCCACAGTGGGTTGAGTGAGTAAGGTCTGAGCTTGCACAGGGCATGAAGGTCTTGTAGGAGCAGTTGCTAAGCCCCTGGAGGTATGTGCTGGAGGGAGGGCTAAACCTCTGGTGTGCTTGATCTGTCTGAGATTGACTGGGTCCTCCTAAAACACAAGTGTGGGAACTGATCTTGTGGATGGTGGCTGAGTCTGGCCTCGAGAATAGGTCAAGAGACAAACCCGGCTGGTAGCTCAATTACGCAGCCCACTTCTAGCTGTCTTCCTGCACCCCATCCTTCACTGGTGCAGCTACTTGCATCTGAATGCTTACCCTCGCCATGCATCAAACCTCAGTGATCCTGCTTTTCTTAAAGTCAGGAAGCAGAAAATTTGGAAGTGCTGGGAAGTCTGCTGTCCCTGGAAGGAGATGTCCTCTTTGAGAGTGCCAGGGGATCAGCTGGTTTGGAAGAGCATCTCAGCTTCACTTCTTTCTGAACCAAACCAGAGCATTTTATAGATGCAAACAATTTAAACTTACTTCAGATCCCTAAGTAGGCCACATCTTAGATAAATTTAAAAACCCAGCTCTCCTGTTGGCAGCCACATCCTAAACTTTCATCAAACTGCTCTACCTTCATCTCTAAAGCTGTATTTTTGTCCCTGATACTCTTCCTGGAAGGCTGTTGCAGAAACTCACAGCTGGTGGTTACGGTTAAATATAAGGAAGAATAGTAAAACTTTCTCTAAAAATACATTTCTGAGTGTCAAGCTCAGTCTTATCTCCAGGAACAGTCTGAAGAGCCTGAGATGATTTTTGGGTCCTGGGTTTTTTCCAGAATCAATTCTTTTTGCTTCTTTCTAGTGTAATTAAAGAAATAAATCCTCCAGCAGCTCAGCTCCACATAAAGCAGAGCCCCCCAAAGAAAAGTGATGATCCTAGCTATTTTACAGTTAAACTATAATTTTTTTTTTTTCTGTACTTTAGCTGCGTCTGTCACAGAAGCAGAACGACAAAGAGAGAAAGGGTCAGTAAATTTTAAGCTGGTCCAGTTAGACTGGAGAAGAAGGATCAGCTAACCTGAGGGAAAGCAGATAAATGGGAAAATGTTACCCAGCCTGCCTTCGCCTTCACACTGCGCTGCCTCGGATGCTGCTTGCCCTTGCGATGCTCGCAAGAGATGTGGCGATTTGTAGCCGTGAAACTATCAGTCCTGTTGATGTCCCCTGGAAGTGGAGCCCCAGTATGGGCATCCTTTGCAGGGGCATGGGTGCTGGAGCTGAGGGTGGTGTGTAACACATCTCTGCTGGCCTGGCTGCTCAGGGAGGCAGCTTTACCTTGCAGATGGTGGTTAGAGCCCATCAGACTCGCTTTCTTTGGTAACCTGAGCCAGGATTTGAGCCGAGGCCTCCAAAGGTGAAAGGCTAATACGCTCGCCTCCCTCCCTGCCACTGAGCCTCCTTTGCTTTGTTAAGGCGATGCACTAACTTTGGGAAATCATTCCTGCAACCCATAAATGATGAATGAAATGAGAAAGCCGTGCTCGGTGTGCAGGGATAATGTGCTGGCTGCTGGGCTGTTTGCTTTGTGATATTCAGCAAACAGGCTGCAAAGAAAGCTCAGCAAGATCCTGGACAAAAGGAGAGGACAATCAACTGAAAAACTCGCTGGGTTCAATTATGGTCTGGAATTTAATCCCGGTAGGTTTGGTAGGGCTTCCCCCCCAACCATTTGTCCCCCAGGCAAAATCCATCTAGCAAGTAGGTTTCTCTGAGGTCGCAGGACAGCATGCAGAGGTATTAGGCTCATAAAGGGTTTCTTATTCACAGAAAGCCCTGTAGATACCACAGAAGCTTGTACAGATTACTTCTGGGTGAGGCCATAATGCTGGAAGTGAAAGGGGCTGGGATGGTCTCGCAGCTGGGAAATCCAGGCTGCAAAGAAGAGAGGGGTGGTTAAAGCCCATAAATAGTTCTCAACTAATGAAATTGCTGGGTGGGGAAAAGGGGAAAATAGCTCCTTTTTAAAGCAGATGAGGCAAACATGCCTCCCAACATATTTTTTGCTCATAAAACTGAGTCTGGGTTTCTAGGTAACTAGTGGAGATACCCCAGGGAGAAGTTTCTAAGGGTTTCCCACAGTTCCTAGATTTGAATGACCAAATGGAAGCGCTGAATATCAACGTTATCTCACACAGAGCGTGGCTTACCCCATCCCACCTCTCCTTAGGCTCACTCGTATATGAAGCAAACCTGAAAGCCTGGGGGTCCTTCATGTTGGGAGACCCACTGTCGGGATCCAACATTCACCAAGTGCAAGAGTAAGAGGGACCATTATTATGCAATCTAGTCTGATCTCCTGGCTATCTCTGCTTAAATCCCAGTTTTGCTGTCTGTGTCTGATTGCAATCCTGGATTCCTGGGGCTGCCCATCCTCTTCCAGAGCCATCTCCCTTAGACGGCTTGTTCATCTATTGGATGGGGATTCAGAGGCTGATGGACATTCATAAGGTACTGAGCCTCCTCCAGATCTTGCTGTTTCTTTATTTTTGTTTTATTTCTAAACATTTTTATTTTATTTCTAAGCAGCTGTTACTTTCTGGAGCTCAAATTGTCTGCTGGTCTTGGGCTCACCTTCAGCTCTGCCTACGGCCTTGCTGTGCTTTGTAATAAGGTGGCGAGTCAAGTTATTTATCAAAGGCACAGAGAGGTTCAGGTGTTGGGATGGATTTTTTTCCTTGCTGGCCATGCTTTGCTTGCAGGACCAGGCTGTGCCTGCAAACAATGGGGGGTTAAGCAAGGAAAAAGGCTCCTTCTTCCTTCCACTGTGAGGGATGGAGCTGGGAGTTAGCAGCGGTCCTATAAAAATTATTTTGAATATTTCTCCCTGACTCTTTAAGATAGTTACGTTTACCCTAATTATTATTGCACTGGAAATAAGCATTCTCCAATGCCTCTCCTATGAAGAAAGGYTGAGAGAGTTAGGGTTATTCAGCCTGGAGAAGAGAAGGCTTCGGGGAGACCTTATTGCAGCCTTTCAGCCCTTAAAGGGGGCTTATAAGAAAGATGGGGACAAACTTTTTAGCAGGGCCTGTTGTGACAGGACAAGGGGGAATGGTTTTAAACTAAAAGAGGGTAGATTTAGACTAGCTATAAGGAAGAAATTTTTTATGCTGAGGGTGGTGAAACACTGGCACANGATCAGGGGGATGGAACGCCTCTCCTATGAAGAAAGGCTGAGAGAGTTGGGGTTGTTCAGCCTGGAGAAGAGAAGGCTTTGGGGAGACCTTATTGCAGGCTTTCAGTACTTAAAGGGGGCTTATAAGAAAGATGGTGGCAAACTTTTTAGCAGGGCCTGTTGTGACAGGACAAGGGGGAATGGCTTTAAACTAAAAGAGGGTAGATTTAGACTAGCTATAAGGAAGAAATTTTTTATGCTGAGGGTGGTGAAACACTGGCACAGGTTGCCCAGAGAGGTGGTAGATGCCCCATCCCTGGAAACATTCAAGGTGAGGTTGGACGGGGCTCTGAGCAACCTGATCTAGTGGAAGGTGTCCCTGCTCATTGCAGGGGGGTTGGACTAGATGACCTTTAAAGGTCCCTTCCAACCCAAACTATTCTATGATTTGGATCCCAGCTAAGCCTTGACGTGAGCAGAGGCATTACAATGAAATCAAACTGGATGAACATTTGGTTTATATGGGGCTTTTTCCATACTGGCTTCCTGTCTTTACTGGGATTCAGACCTGTTAATCCAGTGTGTGAATGATTATCTGGTACAATGCTGCACTCCGAAACAGTATAGGGTTCTTGCCAGTCGTAAACTGAATCTCGAGTCCAGGGAAGCCTTGAATGGCAAAGCGGGGAATCCAGGTGGGTTAAATGCATTCATGCTGTTTTGTGCACAAAGACAACTTAAATCTAGGTAACAAACTTTATGTGTTAGTCACTGCAGTTAAAAAGCAGCTATAGAGAAAGTAAACAGCCAGCGGATCATCCCTGCAATATAAGTGGGCCTCAGGGTGGGGAGGATGCAGATACTTTTCCTCTTTGCAGCCAGTGCTGTGATGAGCAGGCAGGGATGCTGAAGGGACAACGGCACAGAGATCATTTACTGTTGGGATTGTATTTAATATTACTCATATGTCCATGCAAACTGGTGGCCACACACATGAAGGTGCAGGGCAGTGCCTGTATCCTTCCCACCGTGGGGAGGAAGGCAAGCTGCTGATGTGTGTGGAAGGGATAAGTTCAGAGGAAGGAAACGGCGCATGCCTGCTTCCAGAGGGTCAAGCCTGCACAGGCAGGACGGCTGAATACAGCTGTGATGAAATCTGGTTATAAGTGCATTAAAAGGGGGTGTCTTTCTGCAGATGCAGAGGTCAGGTGTGACTGTCTGCAAAGGCTGAGAAAACTCTCAACATCTCAGGATTAATTAACACAGGCTGCCAATCGCTGCAAACACAAGCTGCTCTTGTGTTTGCAGAGTAGAAGGAACTGTAAATGAAACACAACAAACTGTGCGGCTGATGAGTGAAGAGAAGAGATTGTCTTATTAATCAAAGTCTGGAAAAGATTGTCCGGCGAACTAGTTTCCAACCAATCTTGTCAGGCCTGGGACTAGCCAGTCCCTGTTGCTGGCAGAGATGTTGGGCAATCCCACCAGTTGCTCTTGCCTTTGCAATGTGCCATTTGCTGTAACGGTTCTCCTGGGTCTTGCTCCTGGCCGTTCTGTCCTAATGGACAATTTCTGCTTCCCGACATGGCTGTCCTTGTCCCTGCTCCCAGCCAACCCGCCCTACCATGCCAGGCTGGCCTTCATTGTACAGGGTCCCTGCCAAAAAGCCCTGGAGTTTGCAGGATGGTCCAGTGTGACTGAGCCTTTCTCTGACCTCGCTCTTGCTTTGGTACACCTGCCYTGTCTCTAGTTTCTTGACTCTTGGCATCCCTGAGCATCCCTCTAGCCCAGGCTTGTGGTTTAGTACAATCCCAGATTTCTGTTTCCTAATATCTGCTCCAAAACCAGTTCTAGTTGGGCTCTAACCACATAGGCTACCTGCATCCTTTTCTAGCTTAACTGATAGTTTGAAGCCCACAGGAGATGCTAATGTCTGCTCTCCTGTGAGGAGAGGACTGTATGTTCTGTACATCCCTCCTGCCCTGAAGCCATTTTTTTTATCTTCAGATCTATTTCATTCCCCCCACTAGACACTCTTTGGGAGGACAGATCTAAATTAAAAGCAAATTATGCAACCTGATACCATCAGTCAACAGACACCTATCTCTGCCCACGTACCCTGAATAAATGAAACCACCATCATATCTGACTACAGACTATGGAAAAGCTGAGGGGGGGCAGGTTGAAGGTCAAAACGCTCAGACACTGTATCCATCACGCATTTGGGCAGATCTTGAGTAGTGCTGCATCAAGCAACTGCCTTTCCCTTTGTGGTTGTGCTTGGAAATGCTGGCAGTTTCAGGTGACAGCTATTGGATCAAAAAGCAGAAGCGGTGGCACGAAATTCCCTTGGGAGGAAAGACGGATGATGCGTGTTTCTGTTCACTGTACTGAGTACCTGATGCTGTCTGGGATCTGCTTCCCGTTACATGGAATATTCTCTCCTGTAGCTGCTGCTGCAGGTGCACAGACCTTTGGAGAGTGCCAACAGCCAGGCGAGGAGGTCCGGATGATGGAGTGCAGGACATCCATTCCTCCCTTATTGTGGGAAGGGGGTGCACGGTGCCACTTTACTTTGCATTAACACCAGGTACATAACCCTCCGGCTCCCCAGGAGCTCAGTTCCACCCGTGCTGGAGATCAGAGTTGGCTGTACCTCATTTCCAACCACCTTTTGACCAGTGAGAGATCTGGTGTCTCTGGATCCATCCAACACCATGCACTCCAGCCAGCCAGCCACCCCCTCCTCCCAGCTGCAGTTCACCATCACCTGTGTAAATGCTACTCCCTGTTAAGTCCGTGCTTGCAAAGCTTTAAAAGACTCCAGACACTGAAACCCGACTGCTCGGGGCTGTGCTGCAACCAGCTGGGTGCTGTTTATTGCCCCAAAAGCTCTCTCTAATTGCAGGAGCTAGTGAGGCAGTGCTGACCGAAGGGCTTGGCTGCAGGCTCCTGTTTCATYGGAGGTGGCTGAGCGCAGCAGTTATTCTCTCCTGCTTTCTTCCACACGAGGATTTTGTGTCTTGGGATGAAATACAGGTCTGGCTGCTCAGTGTGAGCTCTCAAAGTTTGTGCGAGATCCCACATTCCTCCTTCCTCTCTGCCTGCTTTTTCCTTGCAGGTGGTGTGGGGCTAATCCCACCCTGATGTGAGGGATGCTCCAGCTGGTGTCCATAAAAGAGATCCCCCATCTTGTGCTTCTGTCCTGTTCTCTACAGAGCTGAAGAGTTAAATTTTCCTCTGAAAACCCACTGTTCCTCTGGAGAAGGGTGAGGCCAGGCCTGTCCTGAAGCTGAATGCTCTCCTGTGGTGGAAGGTGAGGCATAAAATTAGGCAACTGGGGGAGCTAATGGGAGATAAGAGTGAGCTTAGGTGTTCAGCTTGAGGGTCTCATGGAGCGGAGACCTTGAAACAGGTGTCCTTGGGGCTGGGGACAGCCTCCTGCATGGTCTGCCCTCCATCGGTACCTGCTAAGCTTCTCCATTCCTGATTTAGTTGGTTATGCGCCGAGAAGCCGTCTTTATAGCATGTCACCATTTCTGGAGACGGTGTTCCCTTCCTCACGTTTGCTTCTATGGCTGTGCAGTAGGAACAGGAGGGTATTCTTTCTGCTTGGTTGAGAAAAGCATCCAAGCTGCTGTCTCCTTCATATGGCCAAAGAGTGCTGATGGATGCAGTGGGTGGGAAACGCCCAGATTTTCTTTAAATCACCAAATTYTCTGCTCTCAGTGACATCCAGATAGGATTGCAGTAACTGTCTGTGCAACTTTGAGGCACCCTCTGTCCAGAGCTCAAACAAACCTGTTGCATTTCAGGTTGTGTGGATAACTTCTCCAGCGACAAGCGCAGCCCACAAATAAGACTTGAAGGATATTACTGCATTTCCCAAGAGTGCCCAGCTTTTGAAATGTCATTTCCCCTGGTATTAGGAGTTCTGGAAGCTGAAGCCAGTCAGAAGATCCATATCTTCAACTGTATCATGAGGACTTCTTTTGGGAAAAGGCATCTGTATAATGAATTGTCATAGGCGCATGAATGAAGTGTTGAAAATCGGCTGAGGGGCAAAGTGTATGGGGGAGGGTGTGTCTCTGGGTGTGCTGAAAGGAAATGTTCTCTCCAAATTGCTTATTAAAAACTTCATTTGAATGTTCTGATTCAGATCCTGTTTATTCCAGTGCAATCAGGAGTAGCTCCCCTGAAGCAAAGCCTGTGCCCGGCAATACGGCAGTACCAGCCAGCGGGATTGCAGCAGGAGGAACATGAGAGCAGAGTCAAGCCCCACATCCTGCACTCCTTATTGCTTTGGAGCACACATTGGTTTTAACTTGACCTCACGAAAAGCCCCATTTGAGGGAATTTCTCCTTCAGCATTGAATATAACCGATCCCCCCCCCCCCTTGTTGATTCTTTGGTCTATCTGGCTTTGACCATCAGCTGGTCAGTCCTGGGTCTGCTGTCCTCTAGATCCAGTAATACTCCTTTGCCAGATTTTTGACGCTGTTCATGAGTAGTCATTCAAACACTGTTCAAAACCCTCATCTAATAAGCTAGTAGCAAAGCAGCTTCCAGAGCTGTGCTCTATTCCAGCAACTCCCTTTGCCAGCTAGAAATTACACTATTTTCCAATTTCATTATTACCTCTGTTTTTTATTATAGCATCATTAGAGTGAGAAAACTGGAAAGGAAGTGGGGATTGTATAATGCAGGAAATAGTGAATTAATACCTCTACCATATGATGGAACGGTGCAGAGCTGTGACAGTGTCAGGAAAATATAGAGTGAATAAAGATCATGCTGGCTGGATGAGGAAGAGACTTCCCCACTTGCTCTGAGGAGTATTAACTTGCAAAAAGCATTATTTCTCAGAAATGCAAGATCTGCATTTTCTTTTTGCATGTACATGTGCCTRCTTGTGAATAAAGCCATCACAGGGATATGGAATATGGGGGGAAAAAAAAAAGCTTTTATGGTACATAGATGGGCTTTAGCACATTGGCAAAAGAAAGCTGATTTATTGCCTGAGAAGTCGTGTCAGGGCATTTTAAGGAAGGGGCTATGTACGATGATAACAAAGAATTGTCTATTCCTTACCATGTGGTTCTGCAGTGCTAAATCCTGAGAAGTGTTTATTAGCTCTTGAGCATTTATAACTACCGGCTTCAGTGGGCTGGGGTCTGAATAGGAAAGTGCAGCTCATGACAGCCAGGAATGTGGAGGGGTTTGTCTTTTTTATTCTGAAAAGGCAGGCAGTGCTAAATAGTGAAAAACACCCTGTTTTTTTCTTTCTTTTTTTTTTTTTTTTTTTTCTCCCCTGCCACTTTTCAAATGACATCTATATTTTCAGGCTCACTGACCTTACATTGACATATGCAAATCAGACAAATAACCTGTTATTTACTGTGCACCCTAAAATTTCTGGCAGAGTGTGGAAATTCAGTTGTTATAATACGTGGAAATGGCATTGCTTGCGGTTTCTGCGGATGCTCGGATAAAAGCCTTCGTAAAATCTATCCCTTAAAAACCCATTTTGTTTGTAGTAACACCAGAAGGTAATTAAATACAGGTATGCATCATTTTTATTTTGATGCTGTCTTTTGAGAAGTTAAGTGATCAGGTAGGGTAAACAGCTCTGCAGCAGAAACTGTACGTATCTGTTGTGCAGTTGTCAGATCTCAACAAATGTGCTTTTAATAACAGCTTGTTATTCAGTTCGCTGGGTTGCGAGTAGTTGCAGGTTTTAGAAACAACTTCTTATTTATATATCTTCTAATCATTTCGAACTCCTGACAGCGCCGCAATAAAGATGCCTCTTAGCTGAGTAAATGTCTTCAAAGGAGCTGCAGGCAAACACAAATATGGGTTGGAAAGCATCAATGGGCAGGGAACTATGAATTTTAAAGTCTAAAATCCGAATTATACATTTCTAAAGCCTCTTGAAGCTTTAAACTCTTTACAGCCTGTTGAGAGCAGAATGATCTCTGACTTCCTGYGAGGAGGCCAGCGGCGGGGTGGAGAGATGCAGCTGCTTCACCGGCACGGAGCAGCTGGGCAAGGCTGGAAGGGATGCGAAGAAGCATTTTGCATCACCTGAAAATGTAAGGAGGAGGTGGAAGGAAGCCGGTTGCGATGACCTAACCTGCGATGAGTCCCTGGAAAGGCAACGGTTCTTGGGCACGTTCCTGCTGCGACTGTAGACATCAGTGTGGCAGGCTGGGGTGACCCCCAGCAATGCTTTGAAGGTCCAAGAGTTATGTCGGAAAATTATGGGATGTGAAATAAAATACTAGGCGATCGATGAAAAACATACATTTATTGAGATGTAACAGTCAATTGCATGGCTGTTAAACAGCTATAACTATATATTAAATAATCAGTTCAGCTGGTATTTATTTAATATAATCGCAGCCTATTAAACCTGAATTAAGTACAGAGTTAAGTGTCTCTGGGACGCACAGCTGAAAATGGTGCCAGGAACATTTTATGTTGCCTGAAACCCTTCGTGGAAAACTCCCACAAACACAGGCTTTGCAAAACTGTCCTTCGCTTGACAAGGGAAACACAATAGGAGATTTTTAATTTTGACCCAAACTGCGGCAGAGTTATCTAGCAACTTTTACCTAGACTGAGACTTAATGTAGATGCATAATTTCTGTGGATCAAAAATACTTGAGTGACTTTYTGGAACTGTTCCTTTACAGATTTTTGTATGGTTTATTTTGCTTTACTTGCACATCTTTGCTCCCCTGATTGCCTGATACTTATGCAGTTATTCACACCAGCACAAAGTGAGTCCAAAGTAAACGTAAAATGCTGCTAAATCAACACAGAATTTGCTCTGACCTGGCTGGGCTTACAAATGGGAGATGTGAACAAGGAGCAATTCTCACTCTGGAAATGCGAGGTCAGAGGACCCAAGGGGACGTATAGTCCTCAACTCCCAACAACTTCTCATTTTCTTTCTACCAGTTTATGGAGGTTTGTGCCCTGGCTCATGGGCATGGGGCCTCGGTGTGGTTTACTCGATGTGTGTTCAAGTGCTGCTCTGAAGGGTACTGGTGCCAAACACCTTGGAGCTAGCGCACACTAATACCTGGGATGAAACTCATATCTGTTACTTGGTGAAATTGCTGCCATTGATGTTCTGGGTTTGGGTCAAAGTATTTCTATTTTTGCTTACTTTATGCCTCTTCTTTCTCCTTTTTAGTGACAAATGAAACCAAGCAAAGACTCTTGTCTTTCAAAATAAATATCCAGACTGAATGCCACATAATCTGCATATGGTGTGCATTATAGATTTATTTTCATGAGAACTTGCAAAGAAAAGCTGCTGAAGTCAGGGCAGAGCCTCGCTCATTAACCCTCAATGCCAGGGCTGTCTGCGGTATTTTACGTGCAGATTATTTGCGTTTCTTTTACTGGGCTTTGTGCCTTTCCCCAGCTTCCTGAGCTGATATGTCATTTCACTATTCCCGGGGTGTGGGAGTGTTGTGGAGAGCCGATGGCAATTTATTCTCCCCATCAGAGATGACTCCCCCGATAGTGGCAAATACAAGCGGAGAGGAGGCGAGCGAACCCACGCGGGGTGTGATCCTGCCTCCCAAAGTCTCTCCCGTCTTGCAGCGGGGGCAGAAACAATCTGGGATTGCACTAACCGGGCAAATCCCAGTTCCTGTGGAACCTGAATGCCTCTGTGTAATGAATGCTGCCGCCGCCATCCCCGTTCCCCTCCCTCCAGCTAATTAGCCTGCGTTTAACACCCAGACAAAACCCTGCTGCACCTGCACTGCCTTGGGAAGCACAATGCTGAGGCAGCCAACAAAGCGGCATGGCAGGGACCCCAACRCGCTGAAAGCCCTGCCATCCCTTGCAAGCACTACTTTGAAAAAGGATGATAGAGAAGGGGGAAGAAAAAAAAAAAGAGGAGGAGGAGATTCACTTGCTTGGACTTTTTCACTATTGGAGAGAATGGGTGAAAGCCCCACAAAAGCGGCTTAATAAAGAGGAGAGGGAGAACAAGGCGAGAGGGGAAGCGCAGGGCAGGCTGAAAGGAAGGAGGGCTTTCCAGGTTGTATTGTCCCCTTCGCCCTCCAGAGATCCTTAGTCAATGTCTCAAAAGCCGTCGATGACATCAAGTTGATTGGTTTTGCTGCAGCCATTAAAAGTAGCAACTGGAGAATCGATGCGGCCATCTTCGGCGCAGGACCCACTTGTTAGGAGGACAAAATGAGTCTCATTCATGGGCACTACAAAGGGGCGAGCTCTGCTTTGATGTGGTGATGGATGGCCCCTTCACCTGTTTCTTCCCTTGGGAGGAACTGCGCAATGCATTTTCACCCGGCTCTCTGGCCAAGTCCTTCCTAGAAATAGCTGCAGTTCAGCAATAGGTGAAATTATTCATTTTTGAAAAAATACCAAAAAGTCTTTAATGAGAATAATACACATAATTTTCTACCTCCCATCCAAAAGGCGTAGCATTATTCTTCCCTGCCCTATACATATATGGAAGGAAAACTTACKTAGAACCTGTGTTTTTTTACGGCCATGTTGGATGACAATATGGCTCACATTTAGGACATGACTTTTAGAAGATGCTGCTGCTTTGCCATAAACAGAGGTTAAGTCTCAGATGTGCCACGCGGGGGGATTCAGGCTCCCATGCTGATCGCTCTGCAGTTGATGTAGGCAGCCTCAGGAGAGAGCAAAGCRGGGTACATTGCTCACAGTCACCTGCAAGACGACCTGAATTGCTACGATTGTTTGTGTGGTAGACAAGCTGTGCTACAGGAGGGAAACCAGAGACGGGATGGTTAAATGACTTTCCTGAGATTGCTGAAAGAGTAAGTGTTGAGGAAGGCTATAGATCTCAGGAGATTCTTATTTCCAGGCCAGTGTGGCCATATCTTTAGTCATCTTTTCTTGTTATTATTTGTACAGGATGGAAAAAGTGGAGCCCACGAAGCCCAGTCAAGATCACAGGTCTGTTGTGCAAGGTGCTGCATTTCTCCTTGCCTGAGTTAGCGCTCCCTGATTCACAGTTTGGTGCAAAATTCCTCAGAGGGATCTTGCTGGAGAGAGTCTGTTCCCTGTGAATGAGCTCTCTGACTTAATGATTCACCGTTGTTTGCACTTAGGAGGTCTGGGACACCCCAAGCACATCCACATCACCTTCACAGCATCCCCAGGAACGCCAAGGCATCACGGACGTGGGTGGATTGTCCGTGACTGACCAGTCACAGGGTGATGCCCATGTCAGTGGGATGTCTGGCATCTGGGACTGCAAGACAAATGGTCAGTTAGGAGATTGCTCATAAAAGCAGTAGCAATAGTCATTACAGGCTTCAGGCATAACATGGTTGATCTTGAAACATGAACAGAATACATTGAGGCTTAAGTAGGATTGTGGTCAGAAGGTCAGTCCCAACATGAATCTCTAGGAGTCTAATATGCTGGACATAAATTAGTATCATCAGTTCAAACACCTTGAAAATTGGAAGTAAATTACTTCAGACACTTAAGACAGATGGTATCCATGCACCAGGCAGAGCCAGAAAGCCCATCTCTCAGGACAAYGCCAGTTCCTCCCTCTCCCGTGATCTGGACCGCAGCAGTGAGATGGCGGGACTATTGCTTGATGCTGATGTGAATTCCCTGAACCTCCTGGCACAGCAGACGAGAGAAGGGGAAAAGAAAGTGATTTGTGCCTGGGAATGGATGATTTTTCTGGAAGTACTGCTTCACTTTCATCCAGAACACGAGCAGCAGAGAGAAAAACTAGTTCACTAACCCAGCCTCCTGCTGCGTCCTCCTACAGTGATATAAATATGGCTGGAAAATGTCTGTACTGTTTATTACTTTGAAGTCAAATGTGCACCGGTTATTTTCAGAAACATGGGAGAAGAAATACTTTCTGCCTGGCTTTGAGTTGCTAGGTCATCTGACAAATTTCCCTTTCCCTGTCCCCCTGCTTTTATATACATATGGAAATGCAGACATGGATATTTTAATGTATATATTAAAACTAGACCAAACGTTGGTATGCTGTTTGGAGATGTGTGGCATAGAAATAAATCACTGAGGAGAGCAAGGAAGGAACATGTGCTGCTCCCTGGCAGCTTTGGTTTGCTCAGGGCTGCACAACCGAGCAAGACGCAGCTCCTGAACAAACAGGCAGGCAGGTGGATGCAGATCAAACCCTACAGGCAAAAAGACCATCCACTGTTTTCCTGTGGGTTTGACAGGGGATTTAAAGCGTGTTTAGGGAGTAGCTGGAGGGGGGTCAGCACAACACTGACAGCTTCAAGTGGGGAGAGGGCTCATGGCAAGGGGAGAGGAAGGCTGGTTTCTCCATTCCCCAGGGCTATGTGGTTGAACAGGGGCTGCAGCCTTGGGAGATCCTGTGGAGGAAGCTGCTATGGAAGTGGTGGAGGAGACGACATAGAGGACAACTGGGCCAGCTCCCTGCCTTGCCCAACTGCGTGAAAGTGTCCCAGGACACCAGCTCCAAACAGYCAACCAAAGTGAATCGAGACTTTAAAGAAAGCACAAGGTTAAAGAAGATTATCGAGCTCTTTTGTTTCCTGTGTCTCGGGTTGCTATTATTTGCTTTCTGACCCTTATGATTAGGTAAAACAAAAAAAGCCCTTGAAAAGGTGACTTTGGTCTACTCAGGGCCATGAAGAGTGGAGGTGCTGTTCTCACAAACAATGAGATTGTTCTAGCAATGAGATTGCTAGCCTTCTGCTAGCACATAGCAGAAGGCACCAGGGGCTGATCCCCCATCTGATGCCACCAAGAGCAAGCTAGCTCTGCTTGGGGGCACCCCACGCTTTCCAAATCTCTGCCTTTCCTTCAGAAAGCTGGTGTTGTCCTGTCTGTGACATGCGGGCAAGGCTAGTTGCATAGCTYGAATGCTAGGAGAGCAGCTATGTGCCAAGCTCCCTGAGAACATGGCCTGCTCATTACACTCATTATCATTATCCGTGCCTTTCCAGACATGCGATGGATGGACAACCACATGGCCTTGAGAGGGTTTTGTGCACAGACCTGCACACTGATAGAGAGGAGAGCTGTAACTAGGAGGAGGGCAAGGGCCTGCGGTTTTCTTAATTGAGTGTTAATGGGTCCCAACTGGGAGACAGGCTCAGCTGGGTGCCAATTACCCTAATTGATAAGAAGCTCTGATTGGATCCTTGGAGGAAGCTAGTTCCTCACTGAACTTACTAAAGGGAGGCTGGAAAAGGAAATAGCTGTTGCTTAAAAGGGGGAAGGTTTTGGTTATTGATTTTTTTTTTTGTCGTCGTCATCATTATGGTTTGGAAATTTGCTATGAAGCAAGTGGAAGGATTGAAAAACAAAACAAAACCAAGAGAGCTGTGCGTGGTGGAGAATGAGACTGCAGTGGAGCAAACAAAAATGCGTAGAAGAAAGTTTCCCAGGGCAGGTAGGAGAAGGGAGCCTTGGCAGGGCTTCCTGGTGGGTGTCTATTTGTTCAACTACTTGTAAGGAAAAATGAGAGCTGCATTTTTCTGCTTCTGCTGTGGTGCTTCCCCAGCAAGCAATGGGGCTGGGAGGGGAGTGTGTGGAAGCTACAGGCTGTAGGGACGGTGGTGGTTATGGCTCTGGCTCCCTCCTTGCTTGGTTGCAGCTGCAAGATGCAGAGCTGTCTGTATGGTTTGCAGGGGCTGATGTATGCTGGAAGGTAGGGTCCCCAGAGGCCTGCAGTAAGATATGGCTCATCTATATGTTAGGATGAGGATGCTTATTTGAGCTTGGGATAGCTCTGCACTCGCTGCTGTATGAAGTATCGGGCTCTGTGTCAGTGTTGTGTGGAGAAATGGGGTTGGGGAGACCAGCTTTTTTTCTATATGTCTCTGAGCATGCTGGTAATACTGATGTGAATTACGGGTTTTGCCTTAAAATAAGATGGTTTCCTTCCTCCTAGGACCTCGTTATTACAACTGTTGCTCACAGTTGGAATAGATGGGTCCAAAGGAAACAGAAGCTTCTGGTTGTCTTTGAGTCTGTCAGAGTTAACCCTTTGCCAATAAGAAGGAAACCGAGGCACAAAGAGGTTGTGCACCAAATGCAATCCAGCAAGTCTAAATTAGCCCCATTCTGCCAGATAAATCAAGACTGTAACCACACAAGCACATCTGGTGGTGGAGACTCTTTGCTGTTTATTTTGCTTTTGTTTTGCTGAAAATACTAGAAATTTTTCCTTTGCTTGCCAAATTGATCTGTGGCCCTGAGTCTCTATTGAGAGATGGTACCTTCGGTGTCTCAGTCAGAGCCCTTCAAATCCTTCACACAAAGGTTTTTCCTTTCCTGTAGGAGGAAGGAGTGCAGCAGGCATTGTACAGCCTTGCTGCAGTGCCAGGCACTGGTAATAACCTCATTAGAGGATCCCCTCTTCCTCTCTCTTTTTTTTCTCTAGGACCATAAAGCACTTGCAGATGTGAAGGCAGCTTCCAAGCATGGCTCACCTGCTCTTTGCAGTGCTTGGTCTTGATGCAGCTCCAGGGAGCTCTTTAGAAAGCCATTGTAAAAGTATCAAAGGGATGACTGGATGTTTTTGTTACGCTGGATGTATCACCTCTGATTTGGTTTTCTGGCCCAAGCTTTGTTGCATCGTTAAAGCTTTATTCTTCTATGAGCAGCTAAGCTACCTGGGCAGACCAAAGGTCTAGTTTGCCCAGCACCCTGCTTCTGAGGCTGTAGTTTCATAATTATTAGTACTGGCTTTGTGCATTGGGCCAGTCAGTGATACATCTGATCTGGATCACCTGTTGGCATGTACGGAACGTGCACTGATTTTACACTTGTATGTTGAGGAAGTAGGCAYGTAGGAAGTCAGATGATATTTAGTGCAACACAGACACCTAATCTGTCAGAATTAATCCACCAACATTTTTGGAGCTGGAAGAATGAAGCTTTATTAGAATGGTACTCTACACCATTTTTTTCATGCCTTTGAGCTATAACTGGGGCAACAAATGCTGGACTTGATGCATTTTTTTTGAATCATAGCCTTAGAAGGTCAATATTAAATGCTTTGGGAAAGAGGATCAGAAGGGGGCAAGTAAGGAGTGATTCTCCTCATACCGTTCTCTCAGATGCTGTTAACCAAACAAGACTGGCCATAACCATATGAATTTTATCTGCCTCTGCCGGTGAAAAAGGAAAAGTACAACAGATGTATCAAGGAAACCAGCAGTCTCATCCCTGAGTGTGCACTGCTGACTTATCAGCTTTTAAATTGCTGACAAATGACAAGCTCCTGTAATGATCCAGTTCAGAGGGTACCTTTTTGGAGAAACACAGGGATGCTCCTGGCAGGGTCATTACTGGAAGCCGTTAATCACTGATTTGATATTCAAAGCTGATGGCAAAGTCAAAGCAGGTCAGCATGCTAATGGTCATCAGTGGTGGCAACGACCAATTTCCACAGAATTATTGTCAGTGCAAGCAGCAATAAGCAGCTCAGAAAAGGCAATCTTTTATTTTTAAATGGGAGCCAGTATGGGGTGGGCTGTAGGGGCAGAATGAACCGCTGCCTGACAGGAGGCAGATTTGCTTCTAATTGGGAGAGGTGAGCTGTTGGGAGAGATGCAGCTGTAACTCCAGGGGCAAGCAACATTTCCCAGCTGAGACCATCTGCTGTCATTTTCGACTGAGAAATTAAACAAGGTAATGCTTCTGGTTAGCATGAGGGAGCTGGCGTGCAGCATGGGTGAGCATCAGTTGGGGGGGTGGTCTGTCCTAGTGACTGGAGAGTTGTCCTTCCTTGACTGCCTGCTCCAGTGTGGGAGTTGGGCAGAGCTGTGTGTTGCCCAGTTTAAAGGTGGAAAATAAATGCTGGGAGCTCTTGAAGTCATGGCTCAGCCCTTGTCTGGGAGCACACTGTTCAGGAAGACTACAAAATGCCCTTTTGTATCCAGTACA
Source organism: Phoebastria nigripes (assembly GCA_035582835.1). Classification (NCBI taxonomy): domain Eukaryota; kingdom Metazoa; phylum Chordata; class Aves; order Procellariiformes; family Diomedeidae; genus Phoebastria; species Phoebastria nigripes. The sequence goes on from JAYKAV010000001.1 coordinate 4,705,394, forward strand.
GCTGTTTTCTGGCAGCCCTAAAGACAGGAACCACTAAGGCAGGTTCATGGTGTGTTTTCCCCTAGTCCCACACAGTGGTATGGAGGTACCATCTGGAGCCCAACTGGTGTGAACTGTTGGTTTGCTAACATGGACATTTTGCTGTGGACCCTCTTGTTTGTGTCCAGTAGTTTCCTGTTCTGTTAAAGCAGCTGAGTCAGTTTTCCATGAATGTGAGTTTAAAAGTATTTTGATATCTAGTTTTATTTTTTAAACTCCTCTGTGAGTGGATTTCCCTCAAACATTTTCATTTGCTTTCTTTAAAAGAGAAATGAGAGCACTGATTCTCACCGGGAGCCAGAAGTGGTGCTGCCCAGTTATGGCTCTCCAGCCTGCACTTATTCCTGCACTCGTGGGTGAGGAGCTGCTGTGCAAAATCAGAACAAAAAGACTGTCCCTGCCCTATAAATCTCCCTGTCTAACTCCATCCTGTTATCTCAGACATTTTTTTATTTGGGAAAGAAAGATTCCAGCATCATGTTAGGGATTACTCATTACTCTGAATTATTGACTCAGGGTATGTGAAGCTGAGACATCTTGAAATTATTTCTCTACAAAAGCATATGCGGTGTGAGAACAATACCTCTGGAAATGGAGGGAGCAGGACAACAAGCACTGTTTGATCACGCTGACCTTTGCYGAAGGCGGGTTTCCATCTGGGGATGAGGCAGGAGCTTCATCACCCTTCACTTCTCTGCCCCTGTGCTCAAGCGGCCTTTAGCTGGTGCAAGTTTTACTGAAATGGACACACATGTACTAGGAATTGGACTTGAGACCAGCAATTAATTTCACATAATACCTTTGTTGTCCCTGACTTGGACCAGATTTGAACTAGTGACCTGGAGATGAAAGTCACTATAGTCCCTTAATAGTCCCCTGAGGCAGGCAGGCAGCCTTCTTGCTGGCTGTGCTAAAAAACCATGGCCAGGCTATTTCCCTGCCTCCCTCAAGTTTAACCCTCTCCCACCCCCCTTCCTTCTCCCCACCTCCTCCAGCTCTCCTTTGCCTGCTGGGCATGACCAGGATAAAAGGAAGAGCAATGAGAGCCATATGCGAAGCCTTTTAACCCCTCTGCAATGGCCTGTGGTGAGTCTGGCTGGGGGGTGAGTTGTGCAAGTCCTGGGGTCCTCTGGGTTGCTTGAGCCTCCAGACACGGCTTTGAGAGGGGACTGCATCAAGTGGAAATGGATTTGCTGGAAAAGAAATGGGAGTGTTCAGGAGTTGAAGACCTATAACTGGCATCCAGGTGTAGAGCACAAGGCTCTCCCTGGTTCCTCCCATTCTTCATCTGATGCTCACCCAGACTTTGCCCTGGTCTAGTCCCCTGCATCTTCCCACGTGGAAGCAATGGCTGGTGGGATGGGTTGGAGAGCAAATTCCCAGCATCTGTGGTCTTGTAAGTCTAAGTGCAAACACAAGGAATACACTTTCCCATAACACGATCTTCAATCCTCTTCCTAATGTAGACTAGGAAAACCCCTCTGGCCTTGCATCTTTCAGACAAGATGCAAGATCATCCATTTTCCTGTCCTCTGTGTTGCTGAGCCATAAACCTGGAACTCCAGAAGCCAGTGTAATACTGACATGCCCTCAGATGGGCAGGTAAATTGAGTGTGGTCGGGTTTCACTCTTTAGCCAAGAGGTTTATAGCTGAAGCTATCTTGCCTCGAGGACCTTCAGAAATAGTGCTTGAAATGTATTTCTAAAAGGGGATTAGCCAAACCTGAATGTATTCCTGAACAGCTCCAACTGAACAGAGTGGGCAGGGAGTGCCTGTTTGCCTGTCTCTTACCTTGACTTGTCTTTGGCCTGTCTCCCTGCCTCCTCTTGATGTCCCAGGGCTCCTTGTCTGACCCTGACTTTGCAGGGGAAAGGCAGGAGTGTGATGCCCTAACTGAAATCCAGGCTGGGTAAGGAGACAGTTCCCATCTGATGGCCAAGCAATGTGCGCCCTTGTGAAGTATCAGTAGCTGTCACCCTGTTCCCACCAATGTCCAGGTCTCCTCTGGGATGAGAAGTAACCCCTCAGCACTGGTGAGTGGTCTTGCTTCCACTTGCAGCAGAGGTGCCATGTTTTGGGCTGCATCCTCACCAGTGAGACCTGGATCTGTTAAGTGCCAAGTCTTGTAGCTGTGGTTGTGTGGTGGGGAGGTGGGGTTCTCTGAGGTGTGTTTTATGAAGCCTAAAATCCATGTGAGAGGAAGGAAAAGTGAACTACATCCTAGGAAAATATCTCATTTTGGTGCTAGCCAGGAAGTGTCTTGCTGTGGTCTGGTGAACACCAAGAAGTGACAGGCGTGCTTTGGCAGCAGAAGGCGGCAGTGAGGTTTGTGCTGCAGAAAACTCCCACCCTGGAATGCAAAGGATTTTATGGGCACTAATAAATTAAACCTCATGTGTTGACTCTCAAAATGCAGTGGTAATGAACCAGCCTGAATTTACAGATAAGAGGAGCAGAGCACAGAGTAATGTGCTCATTTCTCTGAGGTTGCAGGACCATCCAGCAGTATGGGTGGGATGGTACCTAGGAGCCCATCTCTCCTGCACAATGGCCTTTCCTTCAGGCTCTTGCCCCTCACCACAACATACCCAAATATTCTCTTCCAGAATCTTCCCTCTGATTTTCATCTAGCAGTACATGGGGTACTTGTTAGTTGTCTTTGACAGGTTCCTCAGAAAACCAGGCTTATTGTCATTAGCCTGGCATTCTCTATCCAGAGGAACGGCTCTCCACTGGAAAAAAAAGTTCTGGAAATTAGGAAAATGCTGAAAACTCCATATGTCCCACTCTGTTCTCCAGAGCTGTGGCTGCTCAGCAATCCCTGCTTTGAGGGCTGGCTGCCAGATTAGTGACATGAGTTTGTTAGGAGGGGGAACACGTTTCTGCAGGTCCCGTGCTGAGGAGTGTGCGGTCAGGCGGGAGCTCTGCAAGGCCTTCCACGTCTCCCCACCAGCTGACACGGAAACAGGAGAGGCACCCTTTCCCTAGCTAATTTTCTTTTTTCCTCAATCCTCTCCCTCTTTCACAGATGTCTTAAGGACCTTAAAAAGTCTCTTGCATGTGGGCTCTTGGCCCTGACGAAGCAGAAGCTGCCTGCAGGCAGAATAACCTCCTCTTGGACAGCTGGATGAAGACATCACTCATCAAGCATCAGCCCTCTCCAGGTAACAAATCTCTTGCTCCTGCTTTGCAGGAATGTCTGCAGTCACACGCTCACACCTGAGGCTGTCAGCCTTCAAAGCCCCTTCTGCCCCGCACCCCCTGCTCTCCCGGGCTGACCCCCTCCCCGCTCCCCGGGGAGGAGGGAGGGTGCACACACGTGCTGGTTTGGGATTTGGCCCCGTGCAGCCTGAACGGGCTCCAGTCCCAGCTGAGCACCTCCTAGCTGTCAGGGCGATGAGGAAATCTCAGCGTGGGGCAAAAGGGAATCGGGTCCTGTAGGAAGGGAACAAACTTCCACTTCCATGCTGGAAGGGGTTATTAGGATCCAGCACTGCCCTCCTCCTCGAGCTGCTCTGCAGGCTCCCTGCAAAAACCCCTTCTCCTTCCTGCTTCCTCCCATCCACCCAACCTGGCTGCTCCATTCAGCCCCCATTGCTACCTGTGCCTTCTAATCTCCCCTACTATATAATAATGGTATTAATAATAATGAACACTTTACACTAATCTTTTTTTCCCCTGGGGGTCACAAAGTGAAATGGGAGAGCATGAGAAAGGATTTACGTGAATGTGAAGGACATTAGTTCAGGAGGTTGGTCCTGGTCAGTGAATTAGTGTCCCTTAGTGTCTTGCCACAGGGAGGTGATGAGATGACAACTCGGTCATCCTGCTGTCATGCAGGAGAAAAAATGCAAGGGTATTCAGCAGCMGGAGTGAGGGCTGGCAGTCCTGAGAGGGACCATGCCTGCCTTACGTTGTGTAACAACAGGAGATGGGATCAGCTATGAAGACTGTGGCCGAGCTGTCTGTTTAGAAACAGGTTTGGGGTTTAGGTCCATGTCCAGTGAATTTTAGCTAGTCTGCTCCATCCAGGGATCGGGCAAGAAGGTCGTATCCCCTTTGTGTAACAACATGAAGTGCAGTAACAAGGAGTATATTTTGCCTTAGAAATTGTGTTGCAGTAGATTAGATGATTGACTTGTTAAGCATTCTGGCTGTCAGTAGGGTTTTCACTTTGCATGTTGTCAAAAGCAAAATTTTCAAGTACCCTATCTGCCTTGTGCGCTGTGCTGTACATGGGGAATGGGGTCTTTGAAGCACTATTATGTTTTTTTTTTTTTTTGCTAAAGAAGCCTCTCCTTGGAACAACAGGAAATATTTCTGCAGTCCTTGCCATGTGTCCCAAAGCATGAATTGCCTCTAGCACATGGGGAGGGTGCTGAAAATAGCAGCATGCAGACCTTCCTTGAAGAAGAGGAAAAAAAAAAAAAAAAAAAATTAAATGGACACATGGTAGGCACCAGGAGAGAGGCAGTGATGGAGCCCTTCCAGGGAAAACAACCCTCCATTATGGGTCACAGAGTAAACACAGATGTCTTGAATTGTAAGTAGCTGGAGGAAGCAGAGCAGAGCCATCGCGTGGTTTGCAGGAGAGAGTTTGCCTCGAGGGCAGGCCTGCCGGGATGTTGGCCGCAGTGTGAGACAGCAGAGCCCGACTTGGAAATTAGCTCTGGGGATGGCATGGCAGCCCTGCATGGGACTTGCCAATCGTTCTGGCCCCTCAGCTGCCCAGGTTGACTTTCATCCTGTCCTGCAGTCTGGGAGCTCTGCCTCCACCTTTGCCTCCCTGCTCACTGCACAGAGCACAGTTTTGATTTTTGGCTTGAACTTTTGGTAGGAGCGGGGAATCTGTGGCACAGAAAAAAAAAAGCAAGCCGCTTGGGCGAAATCATGCCTCATGCATGTTTTTATCAGAGTGAAGAATCAAGACTTGATCTCCCATATATCACTGGGCAATCCCACCTTTGCTCACAACCTTAAACTTTGAGAAAGAGGATCCTTAAAATAAATCAAAGTTAGTGAGGGTAAGAATTGGGAACGTGTCCTGAGAGGGGAACAGAGAGGAACTCTCCTTCCCAGACAAACCTGGGTCCTGCCACCAGGCTAACCTCTGCTGCAGGAAAAATTGTTTATTTCAGTTACTTAGATATGAAAAATAAAAGGAAGGAACAACCAACAATGATTAAAAAAAAAAAAAAAATCAGTGACAAATAGCTGACACTTACTCACTTCTGGGTGAGCGGTCCRGGAGGAGCACCGTGATGGGGTGTGTAAGTGCATGGCAGCAGTCCTCCCTCCTGTGCTCTTGTGAGCTCCTGGCTCTGAGGACTTGGCCAGCTGAAGACTGTCCAGCCTTTTTCACAAGTTCTCCATTCATATTGCTTGTATGCTTTGTAGTGACTGAGAAAGAGGGGAAAATAAAACTTGAAAAATAAAGGTGAGAGATATTACAAGGGCATCATCCTTTTGTTAAGCAGGTACTTGGAGACCTCTTAGCAAGGTTTCCTTTTGAAGCTGAATTTGACTATATTTCTTACGGAAGGGAAACATGAGTTGCAGCTGCAAAAGTGCTGTGCAATGAGACATGGAGCAGCTCAGCTCACTGCAGCAAAAAGGGACCTGGATTCTGACCTCACCCGGGCTGCAGGCAGTTGCAGGAGGAATCAAAAGTAAATCTGGGCTTATTGCCATGAATAATATGATGTCTTTACATCCTGACCTAATTGTATTAATTCTTCATGGCAAATATCATATGGAAGTGGCTGTTTAGTACCTAGCAATGAGAGTAGTATTGGCCATCTGGTGCTCTTGGCTTGGAAGGGAAAAAAAAAAATCAAGATGAAACAAAACGGAAAAACATAAGTCTTTCAAATAATGAATTAGCCGGATTCATTAAATTTCGGTTCAGATTTGTCTCTACTAATACTTGTGTATGGGCAGGGCGTGAGGCGGTTGCATGGCTGTATCTAGGAGGAAAGTGACCCCTCTAAGCTGACAACGTGCAGTGAATTGTGGTTGTTGTGCAAGTAAGACTCCATAAGAAAGTGGTGTCCACTCTGTTTTACCTGACTTACTGTCAGGTTTCCCTTTGTTCTGGGCAAAATTCAATTAAATTATGTTAAATTTAACTAATTAATTTAGTTAAACTTAATTTAACTATGTTAAATTTCTGAGTCCTTACTYAGGGAGTGCAGTTCCTTTATGGGCAAAATTAAAGTCAACCTCTTTTTCCTTCCATGAGTTAAAGCAGACAGGGAAACTGATCTTTTTCTTTTGTCTTACCTAAGCTTGGAAAAAGCATCTGAGCCTGGTCTGGCAAGGCAGTCATATAAATCCTTTCCTTTAAACTCTGCTCACATCTGGCTGCACAATGACAGGCAGCTCAGAGACAAAAGACCTGTCTGTGCTTTTGCTCTTGATTTCCTCCCCCCC
>JAYKAV010000001.1:4711885-4723416 GCA_035582835.1 Phoebastria nigripes
TGTGCTGCACAGGAAAAAAAACTGACACACTCTCTCCCTTCCCCCCAGCCCTGGGAAAAGGTGGTATGAGAGAATGGCACTCTGCATTCACCTGAGGAACACTGCAGCTTTTCTTGGGATTTGACAGCAAAGATCTCCCATGAGGTCTACCAATGCTGAGGGTCCTCTTCTGAGGCATGCACACTTAGTAAGTGAGAATTGGCTTCCGATGCTAAGATATTGGGACTTTTGCTGAAGAATTTTTTTTTTTGTTGGAAGTAGCCAGGAGGAGCCCAGCTTGGTTTGGAAAACAGGGTGGGAAGCTTTAAATGAGTACTAGAAGGCTCCAGGGGGATGACAAAGTGRCTGGGTTCCTTGGATGGGTGGGGAGAGCAGTCAGGGAACCTGGGTTTGAGTCAGTGGTTTCCATCTGTGTAAGGGTTGGCCAGAGGTGAGCTTGAGCTTGCTCATCAGCCAAATGTCCTTGCTGGACTGGCCACTCGTGAAAGACCTGGGTGTGCCAAAAGTTTGCTGTGCTCTGCAGCGCTTCCTCCTGGAAGGTTTTGGGGAAAAAGATTTCATTTATTTTTGTTACTGGGGACTTTCCTGCACTGCACCTGTGTGGGCTGGAAGGAAGTGAGTAKTGGCAAGTTTGGATGGTAGGGCACTGGAATGGGTGGTGGAAAGGGGATGAGACCTCTTGGCTGAGACTGTAAAGACCATGTCTGTATGCTTGCACCCCAGAGCTCGGCTAATCCCATGCTAAATCTCTGGAATCAAGGAGGTCTTGAAGGCAACATCAAGGATGGTAAAAAGTGGTGGCTAAATTTCTCAAGCAATTGAATCTGAAATATTATTCAAGGAGAGCTCATAGAGCTTCACTTGAGCAATGTATGCTGCTATAGACTAGGTTTAGGTTCTAATGTACAGACTATTACTCCTGTGGTTTTGACTGTTGGTCAGACAACACATCCCCTGTGTTGGGATGCTGCAACATTTGTGCGGTGGTCTGAAAATGCAGTGCCACTGTTGTGATGCTGCTAAGAAGGGAATAGGCCAAAGCAGGCATGCTGTGAGGGCTGGTTCTCGCCTCTTGAAGGGGGTCATGCGTGGAGTGTTTCTACTGTGAGGCAGCAAAATGGGTGGTTTGGGGCAGTCCATTTATGTTTTACCTAAAAAGTCACCATAAGAARCATTATGAAGAATCACTGCAAGTTGCTGCTGAGTTGCAGGAGAAGACAAACACTTAGGGAAACACCTTTTCTCCCTTCCCCAGACTCAGCTTCAGTCYCCACCTCTCCTCCACCCTCCCTAGCCTCGCCTCCCTGTGCCTTCGCAGCAGCACCACGTGCTCCCCTGAGTGGCTGCAGTTTTGGGGTGCAATGGGTTGTTTTCCATGGGTTTAAGAGTGATCAGGAAGAGGCAGTGTTTGGTGTGGGGTGGTTCACAGCCTCCCCACACAGAGGACACCCTGCAGCCCCAAACCCTGCTGTTTATGCCCGCTACAGCATAATCTTCAGCCACAGACTGAAGAAATTATCTCTGATAACAAAACTGCTCTTCTGACAAAGAAACAGGGCCCTGGATGTTCACAGAGAAGCAGAAATGTGAAGTTACCCACTGAGCAAGAGCAGCACTGTGAACCCGCATGAGAACCCTGATCCCTTAGTCCCAGGTATGGTTATAGGGAGGAGCTGAGTGCCTTTATCTTTATGCCCCATTTACTACGTGCCTAACCAACTCTGGCTTTGCTTTTAATTTAAGCCTGCCCTTCTTTCCCCCTCCCCAATAATTAATGATCAACGCCATAATCCAGCCTAATTGCTCGACAGACCAAGAGTGCTCTATAACCATGGCCTTTTTAACAGGCTCCTTATTAAGTGCGCTTGCTAGGTAAACAAGTTGGGGGGAGCCTGCTGTGGAGTAATATATTTCCAAAACACTCCAGAGTTGCCAAAGCTGTGGACCGAAGTATGTGTGTTCAGAGCCATGAGAGTCATTTGTCACTAACAAATGCTTTACTGACAGATGCTCTTAATTGTCCGCGCCTTTCTCTGAAGGATGAGTCATGGTTGCACTGGGAGAGCAGCAAGGGTTTTTCTTCCTTGGGTTTCAGAATAACTGAGAGAGGTAGGTGTATATGGTTATTGCAAAAAGCCCTAAATTTGTGATATTCATGGAGGAGCCAGGTTCCCAGGACACAGCCAGCATTGCATCCCCTGTCTAAACGGGTGCTGGAGGATCTGATGATGTTGCAAGATGAAGGTTTATGTGCTGCGGGCTGGGACTGTACAAACATCCTCCCATCTTCCCAGTTCTGCTTCACCTTGACTAGATGGGGTCTTTCCCTGGATTTATTTCCCTTAGGATTATAATGATGGATTTCAGACTTCTACTGTAGATACTAAGCTGGTTCCAGGGAAGTATTTCATGGCTGTGGCTGCTCATGGTTGCAATGAGCTGGGGTGTGGTGACCCCAGCATGTCTCTCGTTTGGACTGCAGGTTTTGTTCTTCTCAAAGGTGCAGGTCTGCTGCTGAAAATCTTCCTGTTGAGCACTGAAAGGCGGCTGTCAGGCTGTGGGCAGCTAAGAGTTGGAGTGAGACTTTCCTATTTATTTCATTTAAAGAAGCAAACAACAATCAGGCGGGAACCACTTTTGATCATTCACAAAATCCGTCTGGGTTTTGAACCAGTGACCTGCAGGTCAGAGGCTTCATGCCCTCTTCAGTCCCTGGAGAATCAAGTCTATTGTTGTCCATGAACTGCAGGTACAGMCTGGCTTTCAGCTACTGCTTGCTTTTGAAGCCAAGTATGCAGCTCCTGAGTGTCCCCTCATTGTCACACTTCGACTTTTCACACCGAATTTCGTTTTGTAAGGCTAACAAAGTGGGATGGGAACCAGCAAGCCACTCAGCTTGTCATGGGCCAGAGCCAGGCTCCTTCATCCCTCACYTTCTTTCCAAGTTGTTGTGGCTTGAGTAAAGCTCTACCTAATGGCAGATCTGATCAGGCCATCATCTCCTGCAGCCTGTCTTGGAGATCATCTCATGAAATACATACCACAGGTCCTCCCCACCCCCTTGTTTAGCTCCTATATACAAACCTGTGATTTCATGCCCTGGGGAAGCATCTTTGTGATAACATGCCTGAAGGTGGATAGTATGTTGAGGCCAAACTTGAATGTTATGCCTTTCTTTGGATGGATGCTGTGATATAATAAGCAATTAGGTGGTGTCTCTGCACTGCTGCTTTCAGTGACAGTGCTAAGGACAAACATCTAGGATCACTCCATTTCCCAGAGAAGTGGGTCTCCCTTTATTTCTCCTATGGACTCCTGATGTTTGTTCATTACTAATCTAAAAATAAACAGCATCTTGCTTGAAAGCAAGCCCTTGCCAGCTGATTATGGGAAACCTAAAATATACTGAACTCTGATTCATCAGGGCATGATAAGATTTGATCCTTTTGTAACCGGTGTGTGGATGACTGATTGCTTTACAATAATAGCATGTGATTAATATGAAACATAAATCATAATTAATAACAACATTCCATAAGGTGGGAAGGGTTGAATTCAGCCAGACACCTTTCCCACCCCATCCCCATCTGAAACAACATGTCTGTGGCAATAAAGCAAGCRTTAAAAGTACACCTGGCATGGCACAACATATAAGTAGTGCTACAGAATGAGTCACAAATAGAAAAACAAGCTTCCATTGATGAAAAAATTAGGAGAAAGATAATCAGCAAGTGACATCAGCTGCAACTGACGGCATGGTGCAAATATGCATAATTATGCAAGCAATTTGCTTAGCATTGATGGTATCTGTTATGAGGTAAAAACATCCTGGTGCACTGTGGGAAGGTCCAYGCAAATCACACCAGGGCCAGTGACTTGATTTAGAGCTTCACTGACCTGTGGATAGTCCCTGCAACTGCTTAGCCTCTGGGGAACTAGAATGGTTTCTGCTACCTGTATTTTCCAGGCATTTGCTACAGCTGTGACCAAGGCAGAGATAACTCCCACCTCCAGGGATCAGCAGACTAGGCAAATATATACTTGCATTTATTTGATTAAAAAACCTCAAAACACCTTATACCAACCTTGATATATGTTTGTTCACTTGTTCCAATGTTAGCAGGACCCAAATATGTTGTTTCCAAAATATTCTTGCCTCTCTCCAGCAGTTTTACTGCTTCCAAATAGGTTCTGTGCCCCAGCTCAGCAGTAGGTAGTTATTTAAAACAATACATTTCTCTTACRTACAGCGCTTTCTCAGAGGTCTTGGCTTGTTCAGACTTTAACTAGGCTTTTGCATGCGAATTTAATGTGTCATTGCGGCATACTTAGGAATAATTAATATAGAGGGGTTACTTGTAAATTAGTACTAGGGACAGATTTGTGAACCCAACCCCAGCAGTGTTTTTCCTTTAAAGGCTCGAGCTGATGACAGGTTTGATGTGAGAGTGTCAAGTGACTTTTACTAGCCAGGAGTATTTATATTTTGGATGTGTGTGGTGGGAGATTTCTTTCCCCCTCACTTTTTTCTGTTCCCAAATTTTGCAGCTGTGCTTTGATTTACATGAAGCGGACAAAGTTGCAAGTTTACAGTGTTCCAGTTCCTTCCCTCATTAGAAACCAGAATGGCAATTCCAGCACCCCCCTGGGAAAGGGGCTGCGATATTTTACGTACAATATGAAGGCAGCTGAACTTATCTCATGAAGTCTTGGCTAAGATATGGTGAATATAGATGTATCTGTTATAGCATGAAGCTTTTCTCTGTTAAACAAGTCTTGGAAGGCTGTCAATACTTTGGGGGTGCCAGAGCCAGCTCTTTTGCTGCCCAGAAAAGCTGGCTGACTCCTTATTAACTGCAGTACCCTTCTGAAAGCCCAATGTAAAAAATTTGGGAATCTTTTGTAAAATGTTAAAAAAAAAAAAAAAAAAGTTGGAAAGCTGCAAATTCTCTCTTAAAAGCTTGGAGGGGAGGGAAGCCCTCCTGTTTCAGGATGCAAACTGGCTTGTTACAGAAGGGGATTGGGAACAAACCTCCCCTGAAACAGCTGGGGCCGATCCCCATCGGAGTCAGGATGCAGGACCAGATGGTCAGATCTYCTTTGACAATTCTATTTTTTTTAGTTACATGAAAACACACTTTTAGTTGGGGAAAAAAAATTGTAACCAATTCTGCTGTGAACAAACATAATGAAAATGTAGTCCCTATTCTGAGAAGTTCACTGACTGTCGTATAACTAGGGGTATCAAACAAGAAGCAAGCAGATCAAGAAGGGAAAGCATCAGCTCTTTTTTTGGCTTTCAGGGACCAGCAGAAACACAGAGAAAAATTGCTGGTAGTTGCTATATCGACCTGTTTTCATTATAACTTCAGTGTTTCTTTCAKCTGAAAGAGAAGATATGATATGTCTTGATTAAATGAAATGCCATCTGAGTGTTGAATTAATTACGTAGAACGTGGGCAAGGACTTGGTATTGTATTAATTTGGCTGCTCTGGAGAAAACATCAATAGGCTGTTTGTGAATGATAACTTTATACTCTGTCATCTCCTATGTAGGGATCTCACAGCTCTTTGCAAACACTGATGTATTAAGCTTGGTAGAGGTAGGAAAGCACTAAAATCTCCCTTTTGTACAAGCTAGAGTAGCACTAAGAAAACTTTCAGGCTTTTCCTCTGCAGTTCAAAGGCAATGGGAGTTTGATATGCAAAGGTGTGTAGGAGTGGACCCTAAATAAATCACTAAAAGCCTTTCTGGTGCCTCAGTCCTACTGAGTTGCATAGGACTGGCAGAAGAGCTGGTAAGAGAAGACCGGATTTCCATGGTTTTCAGTACTGAAGTTTTTAAATGAGTATTAAGTTGTTCCCTGCCTGGTGGTTTATTAAGAACCAGCCACAGCCAGGGTTTGGCAAAGATCAAGATCATTTTTACAAGCCCAGGATGACTCAAGTGAGTTGTCACATACTGCTTTCTGGGAAAAGGGAATTATAACTCAGCAGGTTCTGATTTGAAAATTATTTTGGCAGATACATTCTTTTTTAATATATTTATGCATGCTAAAGCAATAGTGAAGATAAGGTGATGGGAAAGGTGAATCAAAGCAAAAGTCTGTTTGAGTGGGTTCATGTTTTGTTTCAGAGATGTGCTCAAAGCAAATCTGAAGATATTCCCTGGACTTGCCACCACATTTAATAGGTCATTTAGGGCTTGAGGAGGGGCTGAATCTGACTCCTGGAACTTTGTAAAAGTGCTTGAAACCTGCCTTTTTGAAAGACCCCGGGGGCAGAGATACAACGACTGATCTACCCACAACATCTCAGCCCTGATTTGGGTTATACTAGGGGCAAGGCAGGATAATAGTGCGGGCTCACTGCCTGCTCAACCCTTCACCTTCTCGTAAAGATGGCTAAGGCAGATTCTGTTATGTATCTAAGTGCAGAGCTCTCCCCAGCCAGGTAGCGTACATAAATAGCAGAAATCATTACTGGCAATCGTTGTGTGAGATTTTATAGTGCAGACGTAGTTTTATGGTTATTATTTATTTTTATGGTTCATTGGATCAAGGCCCCCAATTTACTTCATACCTCTCCAATGTCAACAATTATCAGGCAGCTGCTAATTGGGGCTGGATCAGAATCAGCAGCCTATTGCTGAAAATCTCCACGGGTGATGTTTCTGACACCCCCAAAATCAATGGCAACAACCCAATGACACCGAGAAAGCCAGAAACTTACCCTGCTCCCCCATGCCCATCTCCAGTGACCGGCCTGCAGAACTCAGAACGAATCCTCATTTCCATACTCATAAAAGCTAATGAAGCATGGAGGAGCATCATTAAGTCATAAGCAGTTTTTGCATTAGTGGCTGGATGCAAGGAAGGGATCAGAGGTTTTGGTTGGTTTGTTTTTTTGTTTTTTTGTTAGTGGTTGTATAACTGAGTAGGACAGTGTTCTGGAGAATTCAACCTTTGGATAATGATGAGAGAAAAGGAGAGAAAGATAAAAGAGAAGGGAAGAAGGAAGAATGATGGCATCATTAGAAGAAATGGGAAAAGAGTAAAAGCATTAACTTTTTTGACAACATTTCCTAAATTTCAAATTCCTAAAAAAGTAGCAAAAAAAATTGAAAATAAAATGTAGACTTGGCCATAGTTTGGCTCAAAAAAAAACCAAAACAAACACCAAACAAAAAAAACCCAACAACAACAACAACACCCACATCAAAACAAAAAACAACAAACCAAAAACCCCAACAACAACAATATCAGGCACAATTTTTGGTCTCAAAACATTTTTAAGCCTTTAGTTAAATTCAGTTTTTCTATGCATCTTCTATAGGGCAAAATATTAAAAAATGGTGTTCCCCACCTGCTCTAATAGTGGCAGAGACCAACGCATGCTACGTGATCCTTGCTGTCCCTGTTGCCACCTGTCCCATTGCTTTCAGGTGGCAGAGCCTGCAAACCTCATGACAGTTGTAGTGTAGGAGGGGCGGGAGTTTGGTATGTCCAACCTGTCTCTTCAGCAGGCTTAGATGGCAGATCATGGCAATTTTTCTGAGCTGTGCAAACAATTGACGTATGTGCACTGAGAACAATTTAAAAATGTGCATTTGATAGATTTTAAAAAATAAGCCACTCTTGTTTGGTGGTGGTTTTCAGTCTGAGAAACCACAAATCTATCATGCTCTGCTTGTGTGCCACGCAGGGAGGTTGCAAACCCCCCAGAACCGATTGCCCCAGCCCTATATTTCACCTTCCTTTTGATTGCTCTGTCATTTTAAGACTTTAGATAATAGGCCATTATTCTCAGAATTGCTATTATATTTTATTAATAGGATGGGGGGAAATTTATTGTCACAAACTCTGAAAGATTTGCACTTGGAGCACTCACAGCTCTTGAAAAGGGCAATTCATTTAGCTGCCTCGTTTGATGGATGTAGACTCTCATTTCTTCCTCCCTACTTTTCCAGGTCCTACCAATGTTTGCAACCCGTGGGGGTAGGTCCACTTCAAGGTCAGTGGCAGGACCAGCAGTTTGGTCTCCTGGTCTCCAAGCATCGGCCAGAGCTGAACCGCCACCAGCCGCAGCGGTGGGTTACGGTGATGGAGGCTGGGTTAGTGCTGGTGGCTGGAGCCCAGAAGAGCTGATTTTTCCTCTCGCATCTGTGCGTGTGGGTGTGTGTACACGTACGTACAGCCAGAACAAGTCTGTTCCTGTTTGGGAGATCAGTGTCAAAAGTGCATTTTGTAAGAGCTGGCCAGGCTCCTGTTTCCACATTACTAACCAAAAGCAGTCAGCTGTTTTTTTGGGGGCCTCTGTTTTTCCAAATCAGTGCACGGCTCTGTCTCTTCCTTTAGAAAAGGGAAGGGAAGGACATGCTCCAGAGCCATTTTTACAAAAAGGTCTCCATGGAGGTGCGTTAGCAGTTCATCCTGGTTTGGTGGGCCTGGGCATTGCATGATAGTGTGACCAACGTGTGACTGCAGTGTAAGGGAAGAAAAAACCCGTGCTGGGGAATGGGGACCAACTTGCAAAAAGGTTTCTGCTCCCCTGGTGCTTACAAGAAAGGAACAAGTACGGACACGTTGGATCTAGCTGTGTCTCTCCCTTTGTCTCTGCAAATCATACCTTCTCCAACCCTCCAGAAACTTAGAGCAAGGAGAGTTTTTTTTACCCTGAAGTGCCTGAACACCTGAGGCTGAAAATCCTGTTCTCACTTCTGCCTCCCCTTCTTGTTCTCCCATGTTGGGTGTCTCCTTATTTCATTATCCTTGGTGGCGGGTAAGCTGCTAATTGCAGCATCCTGCAAGTGTCCATAATTATGTCCAGTGAAAAGCATCTTCTGGGGGTATTTTAAGCATCATTATACAGTTGGGGATGGGGAAAGGAGTAAGGCGTGTTGGATGAAAGTGGCTTTGTGGCTGGCCTGCCTCTGCTAGCAGGAGGAAGGGGAGGGGGAAAGGAAGAAGAGCATGACTTGCTCCAGTCGGTGCATTAACCCATCCCGTTGCCTCTTGAGTTGTTGCATCTGGGGTGGGGGGGGACACAAACAGCAAGAGGTGGCCCTCGGGGGAAATAAGACACCTGTGGTGGGAATCAGCTTTTGGTTACTAGCCATTGCCTGACTGTTTTTCTTTTTTTCCTCTTTGACACATTTTTCTCCAGCTCCCTTTTCTGTCAGACCCAGAAAAATGGTATTTAATCTGCAGATACAGCCCACAGGTGGAATAAATGTATGCATACCTGCACCTTTGACTAGGTTTAGGTATTTGTCGGGGGGAGCAAAAGTACTTCCATATTCTTGGATAAGGGTAGTGCGTTTTATGCAAAGGAGGAATATAAATTCATAGCTACCTATGTAGCAGCTGGTCTTATTAGACTTGCTTGTATCCTAAATGATCTGTTGCAGTCACCGAAGTGCTGGTTTACAGACTGAAAGAGGATGTTGCAGTCTGGCCTGTGGCAGCTGGAGCCCGGGAGGGCTGTATGAATCGCCCATGGCCAAGCTCAGTGGTGGTGGGTGCTGGAAAATGACTGTCCTGACACCCAGCCTGTGCACTGAGCTACTGGGGCTCCTGCTTTTGTCTTATTAATGCAAAGACTTCAATGTCATAAACCAACATTGACGAACTCATATCCCATCTGGAAGGATTTGAAGACGATCTTTCCTGGAAGAAATGCTCCCAGATATTCTTATTGATGGGAGTTGGAAGTAGAAATGAGAATTATTGACTCCCTGTTCAATCTGCAACCAACAGATTCAACTGTTGAAAGAAATCAGTTGGGAAGTCAGTGGGTGCTTTATGATATTTTAGTGGTTCATTTCCAACATTTCTAGTCATACCCTTTCAAAACTCAAGCTTTGAAAATCCTTGGTTGGGTATGAACGGTATGGTCTGGTTTTCAAAGCTGCTGAGCTGTTAAGAACGTTTTGAAAATTAGAACAAGGCTGTTAGATGCCCAAATATATACTCAGGAGCCCAGGTTTAAGCATCTGGGTTTGCATACTTTGTTTCTACTATCTGCACCTTTAAAAAGTAGAAAACAACTGCCATGTTGCTCACTACTTGTCATTAATCCAAGCCATTTGAAGATAATTCATTTTGTTATAAATCAGTCAGTTAATTCTGTTTGTTAATTCACTTTGTTGCAAATTATCAGGCTATAGAAATTTTCTGTACGTTAACACAATAAATCTTACTTTGGTATTGCTGTTTTCTGAGTAACCCACAGCTAGCAGCAGTCAGATTTATTTATTTTTTCCATTTTGAAGTTTTCTCTGCTTAGGTCCAGTTCTTATGCAGTTTCTTCTCTCTCTCTGCTGACTCCTCAATTTTTAAGGTCCCGTCGCTTCTGGGGATGGGGTTCAAAAGGCCTTTGGGGAGAGCTGGTTTGCCTCCTGAACTCAGGAGCAAGTGTTACAGGTCCCAATTTGCAAACAAGGAACTGCTGACACTAATTATTTTTGTTGCTTATTTATCTCTTGACAATTACTGCAATCCAATTAAAATCATTGCCGTTCCTTGCAGGTGGCATGTTTCTTCATTTGGATTTCGGGAGACATAAACAACAGCAGCTCGTGGAGAAGACCCTTCTGTGATGGGAAAATTCACTTTTGAAAATTTACTGTGAGATTCACTTTTGTTCCAAAAAAAGAAAAAAATGCAGAGACTATGGAGCGATCACAAGCCTCCAGCAGTGGAGATTTAGGATGGTAAATATTATAAACCTTCTAATGACCCTTATATCATGACTCAATTTTAATGATATTGAATGAATGAGGTCTTGAACTACCAACAATTTCTGAGAAAGTTGTGAAGAGAAAGCACATCTATGCATGCCGGGACAAAATGTGTTTTAGAAAAAAATAAAGTTTTGTTTTTAAAAAAATATCACTATCGTCTTTCAAGTGGTTCCTGAGAAAATTATCTTTAAATAACTGAGGGAAATTGGCGTAATGATTTAAAGTCGGACTGGAAAGTTGCACACTACATGTGGGTCCTAACAGTGAAATTAGAAGTAACATATACGCTGAGCTATGAGACAGATATTGCTTTAATGAAAGGCATAACGGTGACACTGCATGAACTTAATATTTAGCCAGTGACGTTTACACTTCGCAAGAGCCCAGGGGAGGCAATTAGGAGGGCTGTAGAAGGAGGGAATAATTTTACCTGTCAGGTTTGTAAGTGGGCAGCTCTTTGTACGTGTGTGCGTATGTATGCATATTTGTATGTGTATGAAAGATCCAGAAACTAATGAAATGGAGAGGCTTGGCGGGGACTGTCAAGCCTGTGGTTAGAGGTGGGGAAGGAGCTATTTCGAAACCCACAAGATTTATTTGTGGAACCGGTGGGTAGGTGGGGGGTAAAGTGAGCAGACTTTAGCCTTCAGGGCTTTCATCTGCTTTAAATTCAGTTGAAAAAATTGCTAATTGTAACAGCAAGCAGGTAAGTTACTTACGTACATCTTACAGATGACTTCATTATATTTTTATTTAAAACTTGTTCTCTGATTAGTTCCCCCCCCCC
>JAYKAV010000001.1:4723451-4741606 GCA_035582835.1 Phoebastria nigripes
ATGGAGGAGGCTCCAAATTCAGCGCTTGCAGCTCATGGGTCTCTGAATGGCACGGTTCTGCCCAGAGTTAACCTGGCAAACCAGAGCTTTCCTTTTGGGATGGAAACTTAAATGGTGCTAAGCTGGTGTTAAGAGCTGTACAAAAATGGTCCCTGCTCCAGGAGCTTGCTAATACCAGAACTGCAGTAGAACACACGCTCCTGTGCTCACAGGAAGGTTTGGCTGAAGTCTGGTCTCAACCTCGTGGTCACCCTAGTCTTCAACTASCACTGAACCCCAGATCTTTCATCTTCACTGTTTTTGGGAGGTGAGGATCTACAGTGTTTCATGCCTGGGGCAGATAAAGCTGATGAGGGACAACAACAGCACAGAGCACCAAAATGTCAAATCCAAAGAGCCATTTCAGTCTCAAGTTCTTAACAATTTTGCATTCTCTGAGAGATGTTTGCAGGGTGATTCTTTTTTCCTCCCCAAACAAACCTTCTGCCCCACCTCAGTGCTCCCTTGAAGCATCTCTGAGTTTCTTGCTGTGGAAGAGGGTGCTGGGGACAACACCGTGGACATAACCAAGACTTCCTTGTCACCATGTGTTTGCCCGTGCCAACCAGCCTGAATCATCTGAGGTCCCCGCCTGACCTGCTGGCTGGTGCAGCTGGGGCCAACCCCTACCACGGGCGCTGGGAGGGATTTCAAAGTAGGGGCCAAACATCTTAGGAACTTGGCTCTGGTGCCCTGAAAGAAATGGCAGTGATGGGTCCAGGTGTCATTGCTTCTCCTCATCACCCACCTATGTACCTGCCCTGCCTCTGCCAGAACCCCGTATCAGTTGGTGGTGTGAATGCAGGGATCAACTGCTGCAGCACAGCAAACCCATCATCAAGCAGTGCTTCGAGCTAAACCGCTACTGTGTCTCTGAGGCAGCTATTTTTGGGGGAATAGGTATGAACTAGAGCTTAAAAGCTTGGCTTGAGCCAAGGGCAGAGAAGACGCCTCAGCCTGAGGAATGCTTTTGACAGACACATTGTCGCCACATCTCTTGGCTGGGAAAAAGTTGTACTTTTCCTGCAAATTGAAAGATTTCACTGAAGTCCAGCTGCCGTAGGAACAGCAGCTTGTCTCTTGATCATGTTTTTGGTTTTAAAACCCATTTCTAGTCCAGCAATGAGGAGAAACCCCAAAAAAGTCATGTTAAATCTAAACCAATCTCATGATCTTGTCCGAGTGAGTCATGACTTTTTAAAGACCAGTTAAGGTTGTGTTAGCAATGCTCGGTACTTATCTGTGAGTAGAAAGGTGATGGTGGGGAGGGGCTTGTGGTGTTATTTTTCGAAAGGCCTTATGTTTAGCTATCTAATTTGGGAAGCACGACTATCTCCAACTGACTCTTATCACCCTTTCAGCGAGGCAGATAGCAGCCAGTGCATTACTCACCATAGATACCCCATAGATAATCTGGTTTCTGAGTATGTGTTATAAAACGTGGCAGCCGAAACAGTGAAACCTCTCAGCACTGGGCATGGGGCTTTAGTCCCATACAGAAAGAGGTGGATGGACTTGTCCTTCTCACCTGCCGCAGAGGCTGCAAGAGCCTCGGTGGCTCTGCTCTGTTGTCACTCAATTAGTCACTTCTCCTGGGGATTAAAGGGTGGGGAGGGGATAAACTGTGCTATAGGAAAGTCCCCTAACTTATGTTACTGTTGCCAAAACTGCAATAATAAGGGCAACTTTATTAGCCCCTCTCTATCTGTTGCTGTTTTCTCCCTGACAGCTGGTTGTGAGGCACCAGGAAGGAATTTAACCTCTTACTAGCACTTTGCAGCTTTATCATCTGCACAGGGTTTCAACCTGCTTAGCTTGTGTGGGTAGTTTTTATTCCTGTTTTGCAGATGGAAAATAGAACCATGCAGTTCAGAGGTGCCAACAGCTCCTTGCTGAAAATCCAGCATGCCCCTGGCTCTGGGTGAGTTAGTGGTACAGCACAGGGTGCAGCCTGGACCACCTCATCCAGGTGTACCCCTTAGGATGTTTGCATGTACTGGACTTTGGTGGTGAGTCTGGAGTTTTGGTACTGGGAAAATGCTATAAGAACTTGCTCTTAAATGTTCTTCCAGGGTAAAAATGGGAGTTTTCAGAAGATGGGCTGAAGCTTTCCCTGCGGTTTTGGAGAATGCACTAGGCTCCTTTCCAGCAGAGGTAATCTCCCTTTTGCTCTCATTAGGGGTGTGGGGGAAGAAAAAGATGGAGTGGAAAGTGCCATTTCCTCCAAGTATGGTAGAGAGGTTTTAGGACTGCATGGGGTTCTAATACCTGCTATGCCACGGCGCTGGACTTGCTGAGGGTGTGACAAATACATAAAATACATATTGCACACAAGCTCCTGGATCCCTTTGAAACAGGATTCATGCTTTAACCTGCAAAGATGAAGAAACATCAATAGAGATTTCATTTATTTTTTGCCAGTGGCAGAAATGTTTGTTTGTAGACAGTCTTCTGACTTGAAACAAAACAAACAACCCCCCAAACTGCTCCAAAATAATTTAGCAAGTTCTCTTCATGCCTTCTGATGGACCCTATGGATTTTCAGACCTATCTGCTTGTGGGTGCCCATTATATGTAACAGAGTGAAAGTGGACATTGCGGAGGTTGGAAAGCCTGGAGAGCCCTGGGTAGAGCCATGAGGCTGGGTTGGTAGGAGGAGGGTGCAGAAGGTTGCACTTGCTCATCGTGATGCATCATGCATGCCACGCTGACCGGCGTTACTGGGAAGCACCTGTGGCTTTGTTTGATCACCCTTAAATTTGTCCCAGTGCAAACTGGCCTATTAACCAGGAAGCCACTGGTTTGTATGTATGTATGCAATGGGGAGCAGACAGAGAAAGGAAGTAATGAGTCACAGCAGTCAAGAAGGATCAAAGATTGGCAATTTTCATCACACAAAAGGGTAAGTGATGCTGAACTCTTTCTAGGCTGATTGCAGTTGAACACAAAGCATTTTAACCTCTTAATCCTCACTCCTGAGTTATAGCTCAGACATTCAGGGCTTTGTGGCTTTTTGGAGATTCTCTCCTGTGTGTGACCCTAGTCCCAAGCAAATAGCAAGGCACCCCTGACTGTTGGATGGCGTGTGTTGAATGTCGAGTGTGGTGTTAATCTTGCAAGCTTTTTGGTTGGTTGCCTCCCTTACTGACCGTGAGGGGAATTCATGGGAATCCTCACTGAGAAAGAACGAAACCTAAAGTGACCATGGGTGTGATTTCTCATTTCCCATTTTAATTTGTGGAAGCTGAACCCAAGTTGCACCTCACTCTTCTGAGGAGACCCCTAACCTTCCTGCGCTGCCTTCGAGGAAGCTGTTCCTGGGCTCTCCTCTATCATCTTCCCACCTAAGCCATTTGCTTATCTTCTCACCAAATGTTGAAAGGTTCCTCTATGCTTCCCAATACATGGACTGTCGTGACTATGAATCCATATATATTGGTTGTAGGTATGAATGCACTATTTTGTTTTGAGCCTTGTTTGTATTATTTTTGGTTTGCATATTTGGGCTTGACATAAAACCCAGCGGAAAGACTCTCACTTAGCCAAGGCCATTTCTGCATTCACTGCAGATGAGCGTAGTGCTCCAGGGAACCRGTTTTATTCCAGGCTTTGCCAGTGATTCATTTCTGGATGCTGTCTGCGTGATTCCCTCTGGGCCTCAGTTTCCTGTTCTGTAAAATGGAGATAATACCCTTTTATGGCACAGGGCTGCTTTGAAGCCTTCACAAAATACTCTGATGTGTTTGGATGAAAGTTTCTATAAAGCAGATTTAAAAAAGCATGCAGCTTTCATTGAGGAGCTTGTATGCAGTGATTGGGACTCCAGGATGAGTGTGTCTGTGTGTCAAACCCTCGGACAATGCTGAACACTGAAACAATATTCGTGTAACTTTTCTAAAAGCATCCACTGTTGGTGCCCATGGCAGGGTTTGCTGCTATTCATTCTTTTTGTTTATTTTATGTAAATCCTTTTTCCTTCTCATTGAAAACACAAACAAAAAAAGGGGATGACAAAAAATAAAGAATTTTGCTTTGTAAGCCCCATAAAATTGATTCATCCCTAAGAAGTTTTTAACAGCGCCAACCCTCTGCCTGTCTGTCTAATTTTAAAAGAAACTCTCCTCTTTCTCCTAACTGTCATATTATGGGGGAAAACAACGTGAAAGCAGAAATGAAAGCGATGCAGAATTTTTGTCTCCTCTCTTTTCTCACTCTGGTCCCTTTATGTGTGCTCTCCCACCTCCCCCTCCTCCATCGCCCTCCCTCCTGCTCTGCCTCAGTTCCCATTGAAATGTCAAATGCAGCAGTTGTCTGCAAGTGAAAGAGGGGCTCCCTGGTGGGAACAGGCTGCCCTTCTAACCTGAAGGCCTCGGCTGTTCTCTTCTCCCCTTTTTGGTGTTTCCCATCCCACTTTCTCAGCAGATGTTGTGTGGGGCAGCACAGGCTGTAAAGGAATGAGTTTCTTTTCACCTGGCCATGTGAATGGGCTGGCACAGAAACGCTGGCTTATTCTCTCAGACTCTGGCAACAGCTTACACAGAAAGAGATTGTTTCTAAGAGCTGTCTTTTTTTTTTTTTTTTTTTTTTTCTTAGAAGAAGAAGATAGGGAGGGGAAAAAAGTGGAGAGACACGCTGGCTGTATTTTAAGCTTCCTCCTTGGGTGCCAAAGGAGTCCGTAGAGTTTTGTTGCTGCTACTTTTGTTCCTTTTATAGTTTCAATTCAAGCCCCAGGCTTTCAGCTCCCCTTTGTCTTAGCCCTGCTTTTCCCAAGCAGTTGACATGAGAATCATTTCAGCAAGATGGTGGAGGTTCATCCAGGAGCATTGCCCCGGTTTAGTCCAGGGCTGTAGTTTTTGACTCTTTCAGCAGCTGGGTCATGGAAGTTTGCAAGAGAGTGACATTTCTCATGCTTCTGCAGGGAAAATATTTAGTTTCAAGAGAGTTCTGCCTGAAAATATGTGACAATGGGGTGCAAAAATGCTCAAACTCTATCCTAATGTTGAGTTTTGTCACTCTGCTATTTGAGATAGGAGAGGCACATTAAAAGTGGAAGAAATAGAGGGTGCGTGAGTTTTCACCCTTTCTCCCTTTTTTGGCTCCCTGAATATCTGACTTAATGTGGCTGGTTGTCCCCTGTAGCCTGCTCGGTCTCCCTCACCAAGACCTTGAGCTTCTAGGGTTGGTCAGCTGAACTGCACCAGAGAAGTACTTGGAAAAGATATTCCCCTCCCCTGCGCAGATGTCTTCACTTGGCACCTCCAGAGCAATGTCACTTATCAAGCCCACTTTTGGCCACGTCTCTGTGCTCTGAGCCCAACTCATTGTATCGAGGCTTGGTCTATATTCAAGAGCAAATTACGTACCTGGGAGAGTGGATCATTTGGTCCCCAATGAGAGAAATACACATGCTGCTGATCCTGAAAAATAGAGTTGTCATTTACTTATTTAATGAGTACATAATGAGCTATTCTGAAATATTGTAGGGATATTATGCCAGTGGTTCTCTTTGGGTATTTATACACATTTTAGCTCCAGTTGTTTTTTTGTTGTGTGTGCGTGTGGTTTTTTAAAAATCTGAAGTTTATTTTTGCAGTGGTGCTTGGAAAGCTGTAAATGATCCACAAGGAATTAACAGACAAAAGTCCCTGGCTCTGCTCCACCCTATTGAAGTCAATGGCAAAACTCCCATTGACTTCAGTGGAAGTAACAACTAGGGCCTGTGAGAGTAAACAATAAATAAGTTTTATAATCAGAATATCTTTCTAAGTCCTGTTCTTAGTGCTTTATGTGACTGAGGTGTTAGGTGCTCATATGATGATGAAAGGCATAAACAAATCACAAGCATCTTCTCAGGTGAAATACAGACTTGTGAAGGTGAAATTTCTAAATTTGAAAGCTCTGGGTAGACTTCATCTTTCAAGCAATATTTTGGAAACCTGCACTCAAATTCTGTTAATAAGAATACGCACAAGGTGTTTGAGAGGTTGAACTGACTCTCTGTCCACCATGTAGCCAGCAAGTGTATGAGAACATTTTCCCTTTCCTGTTTGTAAAAAGTGCAGTTTTTAGAGACGTGGGACTGTAGGAGGCAGCAAATTGAACCTCCTGCCTGGAGAAGTGGACATGTCACAAATCCCATTCAAAAACTAACCAGGAGGAGATGGTTCATCTCCAGTCAGAAATCCTGCACGTGTGGTGCTTGTGGTTAGAAGTTTGCAGAAGCATTTTTCCCTGTGTCTGTTCTGGCACATCTATCAGTGTTAAAACTATTCTGTTAAATGATAGGATGGTATAAATAACTCAGAGCTATAGTTCATATTTAACGTGTTCTGTCAGTGGACTCCAAATGATTTCATGAAGGAAACAAATTATCGTTATCTTACATTTCACACGGGGGAACCCAAGACTCTTTGGCACAGCCAAATATGCAAGGATAGAGTTCAGCCCTTTCCTAAGTCCTAGTCTAGCATCTTATTCCCTGCCTTTTAAAGGCTTTATCCCTAAAATGTGTCTTGAGCTAAGGGCTCTGTATTGTAAAGTTTTCCTATTGATTCCTTCCCTGGAGTTTGTGCCTTTTGGAGGAGATGGGGCATTGCTAATTGCTTCAGCTGTTCTTGACTGTTACAGGGCACTTGAGCAGAACTGTGTAGCCTGAGTGTTTGTGCTTTGTAAAATAACCCTTTGGCCTTGCAGAATGGGAGGATTAACAAGTTTAGCCTTCTTGATTTGTTTTGAATTATTTTGTATGCGATATTCATCTAGGGCACAACATAGCTGAAGGTAAGGCAAGGTTGTCACTAGATTATCTGAAGATGAGTGCGATGGAAGGAAATAAAGCGTTATTGTTGCTCTTCGAGCAATGACACTGACCGAAATAAAAGACATCTGGGTAGGAAATAGCAGACTGCTTCCAGGGAGCATCCATGGTGTACCTCAGATTGCCATGAATGCTAGTCCTGCTAGGCAACCAGTAAAGGGAGCTGCAGGCAGCCGTAAGACAGGCCAAAAAGAGAAAAAGCAAAAAAGACTAACCCTGAGAAAAAGGGGTACGTTCTTCCTAATCGTGCTCTGGACTGGAAGTCTTTTTATTCTTGTCTTTTGTTGCATTTTTCCTTTTCCTTTTCACACCCCAGCAGCAGCCAGCCGGTCTCAGCGCTGGAGAGCGTTGGGTGGCCATATCCCACTCCTCCTGCTCTGCCTGACCTTCAGGTGGGTTTGGGGCTAGTTGTAGGAGAGCTGCAGCACATCTGAAGGGTGTGCTGTGCCACACGGCATGTGGCCATGTGAGCAAGGTCAGACTGCAATGTTGACCATGACCCTTGGGAAGGGAGGATGAAACCCACCATCTGCTGAAGGACAGAGTCCTGACTCTGGATGTTGGTAGAGTTGTGGTTTAACCTAAGGATAAACATCCAGACATAATGGACAAGATTTTTGGAAATGGCTGGTGGCTGACATCACGTTCAAAGTGTTTCCAGTCTTTAACAGATTTCTCCGAACAGTGCTGTGAAGAAGGCAGTGGTGGACAGAAAGAGGTGAAATAACATGCCCATGGCTAGATTGAGAAGTCAGTAGCAGAGGGGAGAAGTAAAAGTGACTCTCCCCTGCCCAGGCAACCACCCTCACTTCTGGACCATCTTTTCTCTCACCAGTCTGTGCAAGTAGATTAAACCTCAGTTAAAATCACAGTGTGAAGGACAAGAAAAAGGTGGGGTTGCTCAGGGGAGAGAGAAACAGCTTTGGGCAAGAGCTGAGGAGAGCTGCAGAGCTGAGGAGCTGGAGCAGCACAGGGTAGTGGGGCGAGAGCGGTGGCACCAGCAGAAACTGCTCCAAGGCCATGAGGAATCAGGGACCAGGAGCTATCTGGGCAGGGAGAGAAGCTCCCCATGGTGATGGTCTTACCTCTCAGACATTTCTTGCTGTCTGTTTTGTCTTTGACGTTTCCCTGGGCTCTCTTCCTTTATTATAAGGTGTGGATTGGCAACAAATCGGTTCTCAAAAATTTATCAAAATTCTTGATTTGATTAATCAAAATTTATCATATATGCTTCCAATCTTTAAACACTTGAGCAGCGTCACTGGAGCAGTGATACCCTCTGGAGATCAGGAGGTGCTGGAAGTAACCTGAGGCACCTCCTGCCTTTAGCACAGGCTTGGGGCTGAAACGCAGGGAAGGCTGCTAGCATGGCCAGCTGTAGCTCAGGAAGCAGCCTCAAGAGGGAGAGAAGGCTTTCTCACAGGCTTTTGCGACCAATGTTCAAAGAGAAATGCCTTTAGAGAAGAAAAGGCTGGGCTTTCTGGCTGTACAAAACTCAGCCCTGCAAATCTGTTCTGTGGCTTTGTTTTCCTTGATGTTCCTCTTCTGCCTGATCCTTCCCTTCACTCCTGCTGATGACTGGGGACTACTTTCTAATCCTGGTGWCTATAAAGCTTAGCCTGGGATGAGGAGTCTCACCTAAACAGATGCAGGTCTGCACCTTTTCTCCTCATCAGAGATGCATCATGCCCATGTGCGACAGGACAAATAGACAGGACAGGAGGGGAACAAACTGATTAGTTCCCTTGAACTGAAGGATGCCCTGGCACTGTTTGGTTAATCTCTGGACAAGCCTAGCACAATTGGACAAATGACCAATATAATAAATAACAAACGGAAAACATTCTACTTCAGCAAAGGAGCTTCTTTAAATGCAGCAAGAGTTTTGCAGCACCAGCCCTAGCAAAAGTTATCCCAAACACGTAAATGAAGCAGAGCTCCAAACACGAGAGGCCAAGCCATCATGAACCCACTGTATCATGCTATTAATAGGAAGGAGGCCTCCATTAACTTCTTAAAGGGTGACGCAAAAGCATCAGAAGAAATTTGCGGTGCGCATAAAGAAGAAGCGTGTTGCACCATATCTAATTGCCAGAATAATTTTCTGCTATGCAAATTACCAGGAGCAAATTCACTGCAGTACATTTATGTGTATTTAATTATCATCAAGAGCTGGAGTTGAGGGACTAGACTTAATATGTTCATAATGAAATAGCCAGAATTTGTGTGTGTATTTGCAGAGAACTCGTTATTTTACCACAGCTGGATTTGTTTATTTTAAATAAATCATGATGGCAGATACAGTTTCTGCGTGTTTGCCCATTTGCCAATTTATCGTAAAAATTGTGGTTTAATTTATATGGATGGTTTCTATCAAACACACATCACCCCTCTTGTTTGCAGCTGCATGTTTCTGTATCTTTTAAGGAGGAGTTCAATGCAAAGAAAAGACATTAGTTGATGTGTAAATCAAGAGTAGCGGAGTAGGAGGAATTAGGGTAACCTGGATGGGTTAGGGTTTTGTAATGGGCCATGGGTCTTCATACTTGTAGGCTGAAAACTTGAATTCTGGCTTCACCCATTCGTAAGCCAAAGCTGTTATTGTTTGGTTATTTGGTGGTGTGGATAAGGCAAGTTAGTGCTTTTGGCTTCTAGTGAATACTTTATATATTTTTGTCATTACAAGAAACAACAGAAGTGGACGTGGGATGCAGGATTACCACTTCTGACCCAGCGATGGTTCTTCCCCTCTTAAGTTTCAGACTTTCTGGACCAGAGCTGTATTAAAGATATTGGGATCTCAATTCAAGGCTCAAGTTATAAGAAAATATTAAAACTGGGAAGAAATACTTTTGCCACTTAAACTTTGTGTTTTGGTTGTTGTCTGTTAATGGAGCTCTTGGAAAGAAAGATCGAAAGTCAACAGTGTAGATGGCTGTTCAGCAAAGAAAAATCATGTTGCGTAGTCCCCAGGAGTGGTGTGTGTGACCTGATCCTATTGAAAACTGGGGATCTGCAGCTCTGGAGTTGCTGCTCCATATCAGTCCAAGCTCCAGTCGGGAAAGCTGATCATTAAAGGACAGATTTATTTCCTGGGTTTCCTGCCTTGTAGCTTTGCTTACCTTGATCTGGAAGCAGCAATCTGGATGCAGTTGGCTTCTGCTTAACACCCAACTGTTTGTGGTGATCACCGTTTCAAAAATAAGGAGGGATGCTCCCAAGCTGGTTCACCGCGTGCCACGGCCGTGCCAGGTGAAAATGCGGTTGCAATGCAATTAGAAACACAGACCATTGCCAAGCCTTGCTTTGTGTTTCTTTGCTTCCTCTTGTGGATTTCAACTCAAGTTGCAAAACACAATAAACCAGGGGTAATGAAGGGTCACAAAGGTACCGTGCTGTGTTAAGAGTGGTGGGATAGGGCCAGCTTCTGGTGATGTCTCCATGAGGATGCCCACAGGACCCTTATTCGCAGTGTCCCTGAGCTGGTTTGTGTATAATTGATGGGTACCCTGAGGTTCTGCCTCCCCCTCCTCCCCAGGACGTCCTTTTCTGTGTTAGTTTATTTTTTAAATAATTAACAGACTTTGTGACTGCCTGTCTCTCTCTCCCCCTGGAATTCCTCTCCAGCTGCTCTCATCCCTCCCCACAGCCCCTCCCTCTCCTCCCCAACGCGCTTTTCCTTTCACTGTATCTTAAAGCGGTGTCTTTTGTTTTAACTTTGTGCAATGAAACCTCTGAGCACTTTTTGAATGAGATGCCCTTTGCTGCTTGCTGGTATCCTGAAATCTTCCTTTCCCTCCCAGATGCGTAAGGGAACCTTCAACTCCTGACAAAGAAACTGATTTCAGTCTGAATAATTCAGTGCAGGGTAACACTTGTCTGATGGGCACCTTCTCTGTCTCCAAACTGCCGTTATAAATTGCCTGTCCCTGTAGCATGAAGGGGTGGGTGCAGTTGAGGATGGATGGGCAACACCGTTCCCACCCTGTTTGTCCCCTCCTGCACACCCTCCCTGTGGCTGGTGGTGGCTACAGCTCGCTGTGGTCTCACCCGTGCATGGGTTGGTATGGCTGGGATGGATTTGAGGTTATTCAAGCAACCCTGCATGCATCTTCTGCAGTTGTTGGTAGCAAGGACAAGAGCCTGTTCCCTCCCTCTTCCCAGTGTATCTGCCTTGCTATGGTGCTAGCAATGGTACAAGCAGTAGAGAAGCTGTAACACATCTTCATGCCACTGGGAAAATCAGCTGTTGAAGGTGTTGGCTTCCCTTCTGCTGCCACSCTGGCCTCTGATCCCAGAGGAAAGTCCTACTAATAGAAGAAGAGAAGCCCCAAAGTGCTGCAGAGCTCCTGGAGACATTCGTTCCAAGTTTTGTGCTTTGTATAAGTGGTCAGCAGCAAAGGTGGATGCTGTGGCTCGATGGAAACGGTGATTTCTGTGTAAAAGCCCGGGATCCCAGGGAAGTGCTGTTTTCTGGGCATGTATTTGGGAGTGAGAAATGCGAGGACTATGCTTGTTGAACCTGGACCTCTTCTCATTGTCAACAGAAGACTTTGTCAGATTGTTCCTCTTCCACCTCATATGAAGACCATCCACCTATTTTAGTAGCTTTATAAATAACAACCTTCTTTCCCATCTTTATTTGCCTGGGCTTGCTGCTCTCCAGATCCACGTTTTAATTGACACACAACTTGTGGCATGGCTGGAGGCTATGCCAATAATGCACATATTCATGGTACAGCGGGCAGATAGGCCCCCTCCCTCAGACCATCATTCAAAGCAAACATCAGACAAGCAGCTGGCTTTGATGTGGGTCCTGGGTTTGCAGCCTCAAAAGAAGAATCTTTGGAGCCCCATTTGCACTGTTCCTTGTGCCAGACATTGCAGCAATGTCATAACGGCCAAGCAACTGTGTCCTCAGCATAGTGGAAGGAGTATTTTGCAGTTCCTCAGCAGACATGGTTGTGTTAGAGAGTAATCAAGAGCAGCCTGGGCTTTGCAAGGATGGGTGCTGTGAAAATAATAATAATAATAATAATAATCAGGGATGGGGAGTGGGGCAAGGAGGGTGGGTGATAGGGCTGCTGATGGACCATCTGAGGCACTTGTCAGAGGACATTAGCCCTGTAATTAGGAGAAGCTGAAGAGGAGGGAAGGGAAGACAGCAAGAGAAAAGCTGCAGTGGGGAGGGCTTTGTGTCAGCRTACAAAGCTTTTTTCTCAGCGGGGCTGCTGGGATTTACTCAGGTCTCCTCCCAGATAAATTAACTCAGTACAACACCTGCTCCTTTAATATGGCCAGGCTAACTCCACTGCAGACCTGGCCTTTCTTTYTCTCTCTTTTTTCTTTTTTCTTTTTTTCATTTTTAAATGACATGGAAGCAGCCTGTGAACTCCCTTCTCCTGTTTTCTTCCCTTTCTCATGGAGGGTG
This sequence comes from Phoebastria nigripes, assembly GCA_035582835.1. Classification (NCBI taxonomy): domain Eukaryota; kingdom Metazoa; phylum Chordata; class Aves; order Procellariiformes; family Diomedeidae; genus Phoebastria; species Phoebastria nigripes. Next base: position 4,735,739 of record JAYKAV010000001.1, read on the forward strand.
AGATTGTTTCCCCCAGAAGAATGACTGGAAAAAAAAAAAAAAAACAGTTGAAAGATTTAGAACAAAACCCCACCAAAAAAAAACCCCAAGCTGGCAAGAGGTGAAGGGTATGTAATTGCTATTCCTTATGCAGCCCACTAAAGCTGCATGTTTTAACCATCTGAGGACAGCAGGGAATTTTCTCTTCCAAGAGAGTCAAATGTGGGGTTTGCATTTTCTTTCTTTTCAGGAGGGGTGCGGGGAGAAAGAGGTGGACTTCATTTTCCTTGGGATTAGCTCTAAAGCTCCTTCCACTTTTATGTTGGCAACATGAGGTTTCATCAGACCTCTGATCCTGCGCTGAATAAAAATATAGCATTACCGTCAAACTGCAAAACGGAGGGCTTGAACTTAACTGGATTAAAGCGCGTTCGAGACAGCATTCTTCGCTTAATGGAGCGATAGTGTGGGGGGCTGCTGCTGCGGTGCCCAAATCAGCCCATGTTTGTGCCGGAGTGTAAGGGGGGTCCCATTCACTGCTCCTGACCAGAGAACCTCGGGCTGAGTTTTCTTCTAGGATATTTGTCTTGATGCTCGGATGTCCCATTGCTGCAGTTCTGTGGATTTATTCTTGACAATGCACCATTGGCAACAGGCTTGCTAATCAGTAGGGTGCAACTCATATTCATGGAGATGTATGCACGAGCTTTAATTGCAAATAAATGCGCTGAGCCACATTTGCTTATAGTTTGGCATTTGTCTTTCCCATATGAATAAACATCCCTGGCTGCTCATCTCTATCCTACATGCACTCTGATAGCACTTTCACAGCCTGTTTGCCACCGTTGGCTCTTGGTTTGCTATTTGGGCACTTTTCTTGCCAGATTTTGCAGGCTTTTCCCCTCCCCTAGGAGGAAGCAGGCTTTTCTGACCTCCGCTGATGGTCCAATGTATCGTGGGTTTAATGGTATATTTTACAATGGAGYAGAGGCTTGGGAGAATCCACTTGTGCCATGTTGCATGTTGTGCCTCCTGTCTCGATGAGTGCCTGCATGCTTGGATGTATCCCCATATGTCCAGTAATGAGCATGGGCTAATTGCCTAGGCAGATAGAAAAATAGATAGGTAATTTGTAGCTATTTAATTTTACATTAGGCAGAGGGATGTAGGGGCAGAGGCTAATGTTGTTGGCATTTCTTTTCAGGGTTGTTAACCAGATATGCTGCCTCTGGGGCATAACAATGCTTCCCTCGGTAGAGCTCTCTAATACTTTTATTACATTCTTATTAATTTAGCAATGGCCTAAAGTCTGTGAGGCACCTTCCAAGGCATGATCCCTGCCCTGAGGACCTTACAGACTAATTCCAAAGCATGATACAACCAGGGATTACTCAGTGAGGGCAAGAGCCTAATGGAGTAAGAAATGGTTTGTATTAGATAAATGGATAAGAATGAATCAGTGGAAGAGTTAATCACATCGTTCCTTGCAGGCATGTGGGGATAAGCGGCTCCTTAGGAGGTCTGTGGTGTGGCTGGTCGGTTTAGCGAGGTCTTTCCAAGCAGGGAGCGTGGATGAAGGTTGTCTCTTGTCTGCCAGCTCTGTTCTGCACCAGCTCCATGTGGATGGCTGCTCTGGGAAGCGACGTGCTCCAAGTGCAAAGAAGCTATGTGAGTAAATGGTCTGGTCAGACAAAGCGTTGACTGTAACCTCCAAAATGAGACAGGTCCTGTCCCCCCGGGGAYACAAACAGCTCTTACCCCATCACCCCTCTTAGCCTGTGCTGCTAAGAGGACTGAGGGAGTTTTTTGATTTGGAGTGAAATTGCAAAGCTGTGCCTTTTTGCCACAGATTTCAGTTCTCGGGAAGCCACAAACTGATGGTCCCAAACAAAAGAGCGATCCGGGAGGCTGGGGAAAGGGCCGGAGGGAAGCAGGGGTTGGAAAAGGGCTTCTGCTCAGGGGTGGCCAAAGGGCCCCCCTGGCCCCCCCAGCACCTGTCCTCCTCGTTTGAAGCCTGTAAGCTGCCCAGCGTGGCCAGCGGCCCGCGGGACAGATGGGTCTGCAACAGCTGAGGGAGCTCAGGGCAGGAGGGATGAAAGCGAGACGGCGAGCCCTCCCCTCGGTGCCTCGGCAGCGTGGGCTGGTGTGAGCCGGTGAGGAACATTTGGTGTCCATGTGGCATCTGGCAGCAGAGTTTTCTTCTCTGGCATTTCCTTTGGTGAAAGGAAGAGCAAAGCAATTTGCTTCCAGGCAGCTGCTCTGCTCCGCCGGGAAGGAACAGCATCATCCTCCTCCCTGCCCCGGCCCTTCGGCAGGGTGCTACAGCACAGTCCCCTAAACTAACATCCCCAGCCCCAGGTAAACATCCTTTCCTCTTGTTTACTCCCTCTTTTTTTTTAATACTGAGAAAAGAAAAACTCTCTGCATCACTTACTTTAAAAACTAGTTGCTGTGGCAACTGGATGCGGGGTTTAAAGTGGCCGGCTCTGTCTTCTTGACATCATTGTTTGACTTTCAGTTGCTGGAGCAACAGATTGCTGGGAAGAACCAGCGAGGTCGAGGATTCTCTTTCTTTCTTCCTCCACATTGCTTTTCTTTGGGGCCTGAGAGCACCAGCGATGGTTTGCTTTTCACTGAAGACACACACTGTTAACATATGATGGGAAGATGTCAGGCAGTATTAGAAGAAATGGAGGTTAGGTCAAAGGCTCGTTACAATGGGAGAATTCCTACAAAACTGAAAAAAAAAAGAGAATGAATGAGCCATTATATTTCCCAAGATCAGAGGGTTAGAGAAGACGTGGCTCCAGCACACTTAGTGTTAGGCATTTACCACGTAACATTTTTCTATCAGTTTTTCTGAACCCCAAGTTTTTCCAAAGCAGAGACATAGCTGTGGTGATAAGCAGAGAATGTAAAATGCCATCAGATATAACTAGATAAGTCAATACCGTAACGCAGCTCCTTCATTTCCTCTTAATGAAATGTTATACTTATAGCTTCCTTCCAAAAAGTTTTTCTTTCTGTCAGTGTCATCTCTGGCCACAGAATAGCTGTTTAACCCATCCCAGACAGCTTTCCTCTGCAGTGGGATATAGGAGGGGATATGGGACAGCTATTTACTTAATTATTGCTTTCTAAAAGTTACATGTCCTCCACGCTGATTGTCCAGGGCTCTGGCTATAGCCACAAGGGTGGTGGGAGGGTGCTGCCCATCAGATGCACCAATGTCACCCAGTGCCAGGAGCGCAGAGGGACCGTGCCCCCATTGGGATGAGGGTATCTAGAAGATGATGCACCGAGACTTCAGTAACCGGAATAGTGTCCTTTATCAAAATGCTTATAGCCAGGAACGCTCAACTCCATTTGCCTAGACTGAGACTCTCTCCGTTGGTTTTATGCACTGTGGTGGCTAACAGCATCCTCATCCTGGCTGAGCTCTTTGGGTGAACAAATGCCGTGATCCTGCACGGAGCTCTTTGTGAGCTGGTTTTCCTCTGGGGTTAGCGTTTGCAGAGCTTGAGGCGACAACAGCTACTAGCTTTTCAGCTGATGCTGAATTTGCAGTTCTCTGGGTTTGAGTTTTGAATTTCTTCCTGGCACGAGGCTGATGAGGCGTGGTGTAAAGGCCAGAGCAAGGGGGAGGCTGGAGGTAGGATGATGCATACACTGGAATACAGTTTTGGCATTATGCATTAAATTAGTAATAAGTGAAATGTCAAAGCAGGGGCTTTTTAAGCAAACGCTTTATGCTTAAAACCTAAATGATAAACTACTGCTCCTTCAGGAGGCTAAACTGTCCTTGATCACCTGACAAAATATCCATAGGATTTCAGTTTGTATCAGTAAATCAGGAGTGGCTTTAAGTGATGCTGTTGGATGGAATAGGGTAAATGAAAAGTAAAATGCAGTTTTTAATAAAAATGCAACTGGAAATTAAAAGTAAATTGTGAAAACAAAATTAGAGAAATAGTTTAAAAAAAAAGTGAAATCTGTTGGTGTCAAGGTAAAGGAAACTGTCATTAAAAGGTACTTAAAAAGCTGAGCTTTTCTTCTTCTGAGAATTCCTGCTAATGTATCTGACTGTCCAGCTCATTCCAGGTTTCCATATATATATAAAAAAGTGCAAACTTTTTCACAATGAAGTTATGGTTTCAGTATTACACCCTCATTGCCCACAAAATACACAGAATTCAAATTAGCAAATATACATGCCTCAAAGTCTACACAATGTCAGCCACAAATATGCATGCAAGAATGCTGGTTGCTAGAGTTTGGAGTTAGCTATTAGTGAACATTTGTATGGTGTTCAGATAGTCTGTTCTTAAATGCCACACATGTACCACATGGTTCAGATGTGGTTTGGGGAGATATAAAATGGGATTTCAAACTGGTTCTGTCCCTACTCTTAAACCCATAGCTCAATTAGGGCTCAGATACATCTCAGCTATAGGACTGGCGTCCTGAGTCTGGGATATTGTGACTAGCTGGGTTTTGTGGAGGCTAAAAGGCATGGATGCAGCTGCTTATTAGTGAATTTGTGCACGTGCCAGTCTGCAGTGAAATGTACTTGAAATAACCTATCCTAGATGCCTCTATGAGGATGATGGCCCTGATGATTTAGCTATTTCGGTTCCAGCTTGAATTATTCATGTATTTGAAAACACTCATGAATTATTTGTGTTTTCACTAAATATATAATTTAAAAACCCAAATCCTTCCGATGAAATATAAAAATGAAATTTATTTATTTATTTCTGCTGCTCTGAGATGCTGCCCCCATCCTGGAACAGCCCTTTAGCTGTAGGCTCGTGGGGAGCTGCGGTGTCAGGGCACAGTGATGTCTCGGGCATCAGCATCCCTGCCTTAACCGGTGCCAACAGGGGATCAGCCCTGATTCAGCAAGAAAAAGGAAGACTCTTATAAAACTTAGATCTAACCCCAACTTGTTTTCTTAACTTCTGGGTACTGGGTTTTTGAAAATGGTGACTGTCTTGCCCACATGGGTTTAGGATTTAGAGTCTGCTTTCACAAGCTGATGCATCTCTGGATTTAGGGTGCCCAGCAGTGGATCGGAAGAGCTTGGTCCCTGCGATACAAAGTCCTGATCTGGTACAAATTCATGGGTTGGTTCAAATGCATTCAACTGTTTTGGTGACATAATTTTATCCTGGCAACCTTTATGCCAAGTCCAGTACTGTCTATCATCTTCAGGCTGACATAGTGTGGCCAACTAACTTAAAACTGGTGCACATCATATCATGTGCTCGGGCTAATTCAACAAAAATGTGTTTGTGCTTGATCCAGATCAAATCTGTCCTGCCACGAAATCTGGGAGTACAACAGATGTGATATTAATAGATGTGGAACCACAGCCTAAGCCTCTCCCCCTCCCCAAACATCTGCAGCGGAGGGGGGATGGCAGCGCTGGGAGGAGGCATCCTGTAGGGACAGCAGTTCTGCTCTCGTCTAACTGTGTGAACTTCCCAGTGCTTACATTAATTTTAAAGAAAGTACTTTGGCATAACTGACATAAAATCTGGTCCCTTTACCTCAAGGGATTAGTTTTTTTCCAGGGGAAGTTTGAGTAGCTGCACGCTAATGAAGCATCTTAACATACGACGTAGTTTTTCTCATTTTTTTCCTCTCAACTCTTTCATTGCAGAAGAACTGCTTTATCTAGCTACTATAKTAGTAGGTTTTTAATCTCTTTGGGCTTCAGATTGTCTGAAAGATCTGGCTGGCCCAGAGGCCTTGGTTTCATCTGGATGTGATATTGCCCTGAACTGCCCAGTGGCACTGCTGAGCCCCGTTAAGAATTGTCCCTTCCATTTCATTGCTTCTGTGAGACCAAGATCTGTGCTTTTCCCTGGTAAAAAAAAAAAAAAA
>JAYKAV010000001.1:4741731-4765608 GCA_035582835.1 Phoebastria nigripes
CCATTAGCTGATTAATGTGCTTTCTTTTTGTCTAAAGCACCAACCGCTTATGCTGACTGCTTGGGGTGCGTGCGTGTGTGTGTGTGAGTGTGTGTGCTCAACAAAAGCCTTTTCTCTCTTCATCTCTATATTCTGGGACTGAGGCCAAGTTGTGATTGTAATAATGTAATCTCTTCTGAATACTTGAAGTGATGGGAAAAAATGAGATTTTGAAAATGAAATAGATTAATCTATACAGCTAGAGGGGGGAAATCATGCATTTTAATTAGCTCTTGAGAGTAATTTTCCTTAAAGTAGTACAAGCCAGGTGTGCAAAAGTATTCTCCTGCCTTGAGAGTCTTGTGTCTCCTTCTGGAGTCCTTGGAAAAGATGGTGACAAGTGACAAGTTCATTCGGGATGCTTCTGTTGAAGGGATTGAACATAAGGCAATTTGACGGGACCTGATTTTTCAGAGGTTGCACTTATGGCACTCTCTGAAAATCAAGCRCCTCTTCCCCTAAAAATGCCTCGAAAATTGGAGCAGCTGCTCACTTCAGCATGCAGGAGGATTCTATTTCTTTGTGCACTTGTGCATGCGGGGGAACGGCAATTTATCAAGTTATTTTATTTAACTTTTGTTCAGGATGAGATAATTCCCTAAAAGGTGTTTGCGGTTTATTACCTTGCTGACTGGGGATGCTAGCCGTTCTGCATGCAGGAGAGCAGAGAAAGAGGATCACATATGCTCTTCACTGGCCAGGGGCACAGGGCTTGTATTGGAAAAAGAAAGTTGAGCCGCTGTAACTCACCATACGCCTGCTCCTACTCTGCCTCCTTGTGAAATGAAAATCGCTTGCCCATGGCACAGTGGTTGTGCCCGTCCTCATAGCCTGGGCTGTGAGAACACACCCAGGTAATGGCCATCACTTGGCTGATGAACACCAGCTATGAAGCCAACATAATCCAATGACTTTTGACTGTGCGCCAACGTTCTTCAAAAACTCTTCTTAGTTCTGAAGCCATCTAATATTCACCCTCTATTCCTTTTTTTAATGAGGAAGGGGCAGTTTTCTGATGTTATARCAAATAAAGTGTAGTGACTGGGACTGGAGAAGTGTTTGATTCCTCGACAAAGATGTTTATTGACTGATTGAGTCTGGTCTTTGCCCAGAGCCTCCCTGGCTTCCCCCGTGCCAGGTACGTAACAAAAATCTCCCATCCTGGAGTGCTAACAAGCCCTTCAGCCTCCTCTTTCAGCCCTGATCTACAAATGACTGCAAAGGACACATGATTTTAGAGAATGTGCTGCTTTACCTCAGTCTGAGTTTTATATCCCAGCTAGGCATGCTGAAATTTTTCAAACTTCCTTTTCAATCAGTCACTTTGGCATTGTAATGGCTTGGGTTGCTCTTTTCTTAAGTCTGTTTTAATTCTTTACCTTTGTATTTTAGCAGCAAGTTGCCTTGAATTTACAGTTCCTGTTGAATTCCTCTATGAATAGCACCTAGGTTTCCTACTCTGCAGCTGCAAACAAGGTTTAAAAGCTTTTGGGATTTCTTGGCGGCTAATAACTCCCAGACTTCAGCATAGTTCATTTTCGAAATGTTTCTCATGCTTCAATCTGGACAGCGTTATGCAGGTCAGGGAATCCTGTCAGACTGGGGGCCAGGGGAGGATGTTCCATCAAAAGCTTTTTTGGCAAATTAAAAAAAAAAAAAAAAAAAGGCCAAAAGGACCTTTAGGAATACTGCTTAATATCCTTTCCATCCAAAATAGGAAAAGCACCTGTAACTGATGCCAAGCACAGGACAAAATAAATAAAAAAATCCCCAAGCAAAGACCTCCAACTGGAAATATTTCCTGAATGATCTCACTGAGAATCCCGTAAGTGGCTGGATCAGTTTTAGGGAAAAGGGAATACGGGCTTGAACTCCGTACTGAAAGACAAGAAAAAGCTTCAGGAAAAAAATGAGCCAAGCCCAGATGCAAGCTGTCAGAGGCGCTAGGATTTTTTTCATTCCTGATTGGAACCTCTTGACATTTACACGGAAAATGTCATAGGGATACAGCAAGACTTGGGTTGAGGAAACGCTGTCTAAAAAGTGACATAAAATTATGCTTGTGGCTTTCATCCCGTGCCCACCCTGGCACAGAGCAGAGGCAGAGCCTGTAGAGTGAATATTGTCCTTATAGACCTGGTATCAGTACGTGAGGGATGTGGCACATGATGGATTGAGCAGCAGATGACTTGTTTCATGTCATCTTGGACTTCAGCAGTTCATTCAGCTGTGCTGTCCAGTAAATGTGCATGTGTTTGGTGTGTTACCCCACAGAGACGGGACCCTTTTAGACTTGTGCCGTCACATAGATTTCAGGCTCCCCTTTATTACAGACTTGCACTGCTAGCAAGAACAAGCTCCCTCAATCAAACTCATCGCCAAGTTGGGGTTTGTCCTTAACTACGAGTGGATCTTTGCTTGCATCTGACCTAGAGTCAGATACTGTCTCTCCTTTTTAATGATGTGTCTGCAATTAGTATTTATTTTAGATTTAATCAGTCAGTGCATGTCAGCTAATACCTCAATAATTATGATCTTGCTGTCAGGGAGGAAAGAAATTAAACCTCAGGAGGTCACATCAAAACTGTGAATCTGATCTCAGTGTAACAGGGGTCCTAGGCAAGACTGATTGTGTTAATGAGGGATAGGTACTTCGCAGGTTGAGAGGCATGATCCAGAGAAAAATGCGCAAGATTTTTTCTGTATAGATGGGCCAGACTGAGTCACTAAGAGACACATTTGGATGTGGTATTTTCACTGAGCAAAAACACCTGCTCAGAGCTGGATCTCTATTGTCCAGAATTTCTGTGACTCGCGCTCTGATTCACTTCTGCTCTTCTTAATTTTATCCATTCAAAAAGGTTAAACTGGATGTATCTTAAGAAGCAAAATCCACCAGCCTTTGCTTCCAGCTGCACTGAAAATATTGCAAGACATTTTCTTGTTGAGGCTAAGAAATGTAAAACAACTGGATCATACAGATCAGATGTTTTCAACCTGTAAATTGCAAATGAATTTGAGAGGCCTCCCTCCTATTTTAACTGCCAGGAAAAAAGAGTCTTGAAATCTTTCTTTTCCATTGCAACATAGGATCATGAGATAGAAGAGACTGAAACCTGCCAAAATAAATCCTCCTTGAGAGCTTGCTTGGAGCTTTAGAAAAGATTTGAAGAACTTATCTGAGTTGAATTAGTTTGCCTAATCCTACTGATAGTTTGGCTGAAGATGTTCACTCCTCTCAGATATACTGCAGGCTGCGTGTTGTAGTACTTAGACACAGGCTGAACAAGAACAGAGAGTCTCAGTGAACTTCCATACCACCATCTGAACACCTTCAACTTGCCAGACTGATGCATTTCATCAAAGTGGACTTTTCTGTCACAATACAACAGCTGAATGTGAGGTATGAGCCTGCAACTGCAAGTGTGTTTAGAAGGGAAAGTAATGCATATGCCATATGGTAGAAATTGATGTCTGGTAATAGATGTTTCATATATTCCAAGAACATCATTTGCTCCAAATGAAAATTCATACTCTTTAACTCTTTTTTAACCTACAGCTTGTTTTTTAAGTTGAGGTCTTGGTTAATTCTGCTTCTGCTTTAATGGTTCTGCTTTCTCTGAGATTTCATAGCATCAGTACTGAGTACTATACCCTTCCTCCACAAATGCTATCTGCGGTCTCAGCTTCACGTTGCCCTTCATCCCCGGTGCCCCCGCCGGGAGGGCTGTGCCGTGCTGACAGCTTTTAATGAGCTGCAGAAATCCAGGGCAGAGAGGGTTGCCTTCAACAGAGGAGGGCGAGGTTATCTCTTATTTTACAATCTCAAAAATACTCTTGGGTCCTGGGAGATGAAGGGCCTGTGCATGTAAATGTAAAAGACAATTACAGTGGTGTTACTGGCAAGTGCAGATGATTGAAACATCGTGACGGAACCATCCCCTGGCAAAGCTCTGGTTGGAGAGTGCAGTTCTGTCCCAGGCTCAGTGTGCTCCAAGACCGTGCCCATTTCATTGAATGATTATTTAGAAGAAACAGAGGAAAGTGGTTCCAGCATTATTGCATAACTCAATATTTCAGTGGGTTTGGAGTTTCATGTTCTGATGCTTCATTTAAAAAAAAACCTTTTGTTTTAAAAATTTTATAGTACTCAGTTGTAAAAAACTAAGTTACTTATTGTGCTCTTAAGAAAAAAAAAGGAAAACTACTAAACAATTTGTAAGGCTCAGAGTAAGGCTGAATCTTATTTTCAGGAGAGGTGTGATCCTTAAGCACTTGATAAGAATGGCATTGATAAGTGAGATAATTTAAACCTGACTCGGTTCAGCAAAAGCAATGCCTCACTCTTTTTGGCTATCTTCAGTAAAAATCACCTCTAAATCCTCTTTACACATCATCCTTTAGAAACAAATGTGGAAACGCAGCAGTGTCTGGGATGGAGGATGAACAGTGTTCAAGATAATGCTGGCACTGCTCAGCACCGAACTTTCCTGGACTGGAAATGAACTAAAATACCATTTTTCCCTGAAGGTCTTAGGGGCATGCAAGGTAGCAGAGTGTGCTCAGCAGGTAGTTTCGGAAGAACCATGCAAGTAGTGGCACTGGAGAACAGGCTGGGGTCTCCTCAGAGCTTCATAACAGTGCCTTATCTAGGTGGAAGTGTTCCCCACTCCTCCCTGACCCCTCCAAGCTTGACCAGGAGAAGCAAGCATCTACCAAACCCCCATTCCAGGGAGGGGGGTGTCCAACCTGCAGCCTGGCATGGACATCTTCAAAGGCAGGTGGGCTCTGGGTTACAGACCTGATATAGGATGGGCCAGCGGAGGTTTTTGCCTAGGCAGAATGGTCCTTTGGCTGCTGCACACCCCATGTATATATATATATAAATAATATATATATATATGTCCTGAACACAGTTATACTTTTCTCCCTGACATGTATCCTCTTCTTCTTCACTGTATATGACTCTGATCAAGCTGTGTAACTTGAAGTGCATATGTGTGGAGGTCTTGTGAGGATGCATGGCCAAATTCAGGGGCATTTTAAAACACTGGAGCTTTGCACTTCAATGTGGTACCTTCTGGTGCCAAAGAAATTCACAGGTTCTTATGTGAGTTGGAGGGATGTGTGGTGGTGTTATATGTTTGCTTTGGAGGGCAGCCTACAGCCAACCCACAGGGATCACAGCCCATTGTGCTAAGTGTTTTACACACACGCAATGAAAAGCTGTATCTGCCCCCCAAAATGTAAAATGCTTCTATAATGAGTCACTTCTGAGAGGCAACATCCAGCCATGTGGAGAGAGAAAGTTGAGTGAAAGAGCTGGAAATTGGTCCTGAAACTCGACTGTGCTCACACGGCAGATCTTGCTGAGATTGCCTATGCAGGTCTGCTTTCAGCTTATTGCCAGCTGCAGGTGAACGTCTAAAGAGAGAGGGCTCAACAAAGTCTTCAGAAAAAAGAAACAAGAATACTTCAAATCTGCTGCTTCCCCACGGCATGACAATAGCGGGATATTAGAATCATGGTGCCTGTACTTCCTTCATGAACAATGTGCGTGCTCTCAGCTCCAGAGAAGGTTGGAAAGAAGAAATGTTTTCTCCTTGCTTCTGCACATATATATTTCTGAAAGCCTCAGGATCAATAGATTATTTCTGTATTTTTGCATGTATGTCTTCTGTCATCGTGTCACTTGCTTTTGCGGCATGCAGGGAGGAAACTCAATTAAATGTCAGGAAGGTGAATGAGCCGGACGTGCAGTAGAAGCCTAAAAATCAGGAAAGTGAATGCGCTCCCTGTTAGTATCAGTCATGGGATAGCGGGTGGAACTGATCCAAGTCATAAAGTCTTTTGACTCCAGTGAGGCAAAAGATCACGTGGTTCAGACCCCCATCAAATAGGGTGACAAATGTTGTATCTGATGAAGACCAGGGGGGCACGTCATCGGTTCAAAACAAGGGAACAAAAACAGAGCAGAGAATTGCAGCCAATGTGCTGGGAAGGACTCCAAGAAAATAGCAAAGCTGCCTCTTTGTGTGGATGAGACACGTTAACTGGACAATGGAGTGAAGAAACACCACCACCAAAAAAAAAAAAAGAGACCTTCATTTGCAGAGACCTTACCCAGTGCTGTCTTCTTCCTCCTGGAGTGGTGCATGCACGTTTTGGCTGGTGCCAAGAGAAGGTGCAGAGGAGGTCCTGGGATTTTGTGGCAGCCTTCAAGACTGTAGCGCTCTGCTTTGTGATATGCAAATCATGTATAGCAAGATAGTAAGGTTTTCAAGTCTTCTTTTCCACCATTTCCCTGGCTGCAGCAAAGAGAATAGAGTCCAGGGCCTCTTCCCATGGATTGTTTGATTGTTTTGCTGGAAGGATATCTGTGATGCACAGACGCAGCTTTTTTCCCAGGCATGAGAGGAAGAGAAATTTAAGGAGAGGGGAGAAAGGAGACTGCTGGTAAGAAAGAGAAAGCCTACGTATTTTTTACTTTATGAGCGTATAAGCAGCCCAGTGTTATACTAGGTATAGGTGTTGGCCTGTCAATTTTGATATGGTGAAAAGGTGCCTAGAAGATGGATGGGCTCTTGTTGATGGAAGAATGGTTTGTATAACTGGTAGTAATAAATAGGTATGTAAATCTCCAGCAAACTTTTAGCTGCCTGAGGAAGATGCTGTTGGTTTAAGGAATTTTTTTCCCAATGACTGTACTATTTCCTATCAAAATAAGATCTTAACAGGGGAGAAGACTGTGAGGAGTGTTTCTCGTGCTGACACAATATGTGATCAAACTTTCTGTATGGTTATGGAAAGAGAGACATGTCCGTAGCCTAAATCTTTTAACTGGCCATTTAAAAAACTTTCTCTACAGCAACTGGCATAGACGCTGGCACAAATCATGAGCTGCATCCTATACGTGAGAAGATCTGGAAAGTGGAATGCACCAAGGTACCTGCTTAAAACCTGTGTTGTGCTCTTAGATGACTGTCAAGGGATGGAGAGCAGCAGGGAGTTATTTCGAGTTCTCCTGAAGAAGCTAGACAGGACTACCAGAAGGAAAGGAGGCAGCTGCTGGAAAATACCCACTCCTCAAGACATCAACTGGCTTTTGGCCTACCTGGTGTGACCTTCTGCAATCACTCTTCTAATTTCTACATTGACTTAACCAGTCAGTCCAGTCAGTGCTGGCAGGTTGCATTTTCATGTCATTTTTCTCAACCCATGGGCCTGGGATGAGATGAATATCTGTCTCACGGTGGCACAAAGAAGAGGAGCTTCCAGGACTTGCAGCCTGCAGCTGTACAGATAAAGATGAGAGGACATCTGGTGTCACCCACAGTCTGTTAGCAGGCTGCGGTACCAGAGAGACAGGCTCTTGGCAGAGGTTTCTAAAGTGGCTTGAAGCAGGGAGGAGGGAGGGGTTGCTGAGGATTATACGTCCTTATTCTTTTGAAAAAGCAGGAGGGTCCTGGGGAGAGGGCTGGGTGAGAGAAGCTGCCAGATGTGAAGAGATCCTCAGCCAGAGGAAAACATCCAAAGACTGAATCTGATTTTCTAAGAGAAGGCGTGCAGAGGTATTCCCATGCAAAGCTTTCATGTGCTTCTCAACATTGCTTGCAATAAGCAAAGTTTTCAGGCTGGTGGTACCCTTCCCCACACTCAGCCCCCACAAAATGTACATATCAACCAAAGTTATACAAGTTTTGGCTTTTTTTCATGTCCTTGTTATTTAAAGAAAGAATCATCTCAAATAAGGACAATCTATAATCAACCTGTAAAGGTGCCTCAAGGTTTTGCTGTATGATAAGCACAAATAGAGACTGACTATCTAACATTCAAATATCCCCCTGAAGCCCCCGACTCAGAAGTACAAATGTCTCCCACACACAGAATCACCTAGGGTCAAATTCTCTGCTGGTGTAAACTGGCAGAAATCCATTGAATTCTCCCACAAATCAATTTAATTAAAAGTGTCTTCTGATGTGTCTTTGTTTAGCAATAATGTTCATTTGAGAAGGTGTTATGGCAGGAAAACAAATCCCTTCTTTACACCCCCTCCCCTCACCCCTTGGCTCAATTTTCATGTTTTAAAAAATATTTATTTTTTAAAACTGGAACAATAAATGTATTGTTCACAAAGAACCTTTTGTTCTGCCAATACATTTGCTCAGAGGAACRCTTATCTATGGTTGTGTATTGGGGAGGGAGGAGAGAAAGAGCCGGTGCAATTCACAGGTATAAATTGTCCATATATGTAATGAAGTTGAGTTCACTTGCTAAAATAAGACCACCCTCCCTGCAAAACTGTACCTGAAGCATAAAAAAAAAAATACTTTTCTGAACTTCTGAAATAATGTGATTTAAGAACTTTTTTTTTTTTAAGCTTTTCTACAAATCTGACTATTCTACTGGGACAAACCCATTAGGCCCAATTTAGCAAAACGCTCCAGAGTTAAATTCACCAGCAAATCACTTAACCACATGCTTAACTTTAAGCAGGAGCTTAAGTCTCAGGCATTCAAACCATTCGTGTGTGATTTATTCCTGGCCTTTTGGAGAGCAGAAGGAATGCGAYGTGGCCAATCCACAGCTGATAAGGAGGCAAAACCGAAGTGACAGACTGAGGTGTTGGGAAATATTTGCTTGACTCTGAACTTGTGTATTGGCTGGAAAGGGTTCAGATGCTTTCTTGAAGTCTGTAGGGAATCCTCATGATTTTTTTCCTGCTTTTCATGTGGGCTTTAGCCAACTCATGGGCTCCTAAGCCCCAGGTGTTCTTGCTCAGCACTTGCACCGTGACAGCATGTAGCATGCAGGCTTCAGGACTGCTTTGGGAAAAAATTGGGACAGATGGTCAGTCTGCTAGACTGCTATGGTTGTCAAGGGTCAGCCCTCAAACAGGTCTCTCTCCCTTTCAGTCTTCAGTGCACCTGTGATTTTAGGTTACTTATACTGTATGGAATATGTGTCTTCAGCATTTTCTCACCTTTATGTCATATGGGGTCTCCCAAAAACCTAATCCTGTAATGTCAGGTGTCACTATGCCTGTCCTTATTTGTCCTGTGCCAAGATAGTCCTAAAAACAAGTCGTGCTGGAGACTGTCAGTCCAGTCATTCTTTTGAGCATCCATGTGATCATTGCATTTTCATTTCCAACCTCTTTCCTCTGGTGAAGGAGCCATCCAAATTGTGCACTTAGATACCAGGTAAAAGCGCATCTCCCTATGCAGCAAAATGATACGGTATGTCTGCATTGTACTTTCTTCTTGTTTTAGTCCACCCGGGATCTCTCCCTCCTTATCTCTCTCACCAGGGAGGAACTGTCACTCAGCCATCCTTTCTCTTCAGAACACCCCACCAGTTCACAGCCCACCAGGCAAGCAGGTGCTGTAATGAATGGTATCATCCAGTGGTTTGCAGCAAGAAGAAAGTCCTGGCCTCCTGGGGACTAAAGAAGAAACTTGGGGAAAAATCCAGGTATGGAACATATACTCTGACTGGGAGACTAAAGATATAATGTGCTAATGCAGGGATTTTCTTGGAAGTACAGGAGGCTTCAGCTCCTCTCTGGTTGGCTTTGGTGGATGGTCTCCAGTCCTACCTCACAGCTCACTACTGCCTGTGGTTTCTTCTCCTAGGTAGATAAGGGCTACATATTCCTTGATCTTCACTTTTGCAGTCCTCACTGAATACAAATGTGCAGTTCTTTCATGCGTGAAAAAGAAGGTTGTGTCAGTGCTGCTATAGTGAGACCATCCACTGAAACCATATTTGCTTTATTAAGTCTATTTTTCTCTGAAGTTTGCCCATCATATGCTGGCTSTGTTGAGCTGATGAGACTTCCTCACCTCCTGAGATGTTTATGGGCTTTAGTAAAGAATTTGGTAGAGAATTTTGTCCTTCGAGAGCAAGGATGTAAATTTTAGCCTGCATTAAGCAGGGATATACTGGGGGATAAACTAATACCTCTTACTTAAAAGTCTTATTTCTTTTGTTCCAAAGCACCTTATTTTTCAGAGTTAAACATTACTGCTGGAAGTAATTTTAAGTTTGCACAACATTGAATCCTAAGAATAGTTCTGAATTGACCTTACAAACGTATATGTCCTTTTTGGGACTGAAAGAGGAAAAAGAATCAGAAAGGGAGAAAAGAGAAAAGACTGCAGGAGCTAAAATAAAAAAGACAATCCATTCATCACCTAAATAAAACCCACTAAGTGTTGAAATGAGGTCGAAAGATATTCGTTAAGACTGTGAAGTAGAAAGGCAGCAATTATTTCTTTGGAAAGTCTCTCTTAAGAACTTAAGTAGAAGCCTGGAGGAGGCTGCCTCCAGCCAGAAGGAATTGCCCCTGGCTTTACCAGGAGTGAGGGAAAGAAAGGAAGCAATTACCCACTGAACAATGGTGCATTAAGACGCTCCTTTCTGTTTTCAAAACCAAGCTCCCTCCCCAGTGTGTTTTCCAGCTGGGTGAGAGGAGGAGATGGCCTCCTGGGGAGGCAGCCAGCTGCAGGCAGGGAGCCGCTCTCTGCTCTCCGGCGGGACCCCGGATGGTTGGGCAGGCGCTGGAGATGGAAGGCGGGAAAGTGCTGTGGGACCTCTGAGGTTTGCTCCTTCCTTCAGGGCCAGGAAGCTGGAATAGGGTCATCCTGTGGACCCAGTTTTGGCAAGCCTTTCATCACTCCTGTTCCTCTCCTTGCTGTCTCCTCCCTGCCCACCGACTCCCTCAGTTGTCCTCCATAGCCAAAACTCATCCAGAAGCTTCATGCCAAGAGGTCCTTGCATCCTGCTCCCTCCTCAGTTTCCCTGGTGGTTTACCAGCTGGCCAAAAGGCTGAGAGCACGATGTGGTTTTGCCACGTCCCCATATCCCCCTCCTTTCCTTCCGCCCAGGACAGGGATGGACAACGCATGGCCACCCCGAGAAACCAGCCCAAACCTCACCATGGCTCAGAGGAGGCAGAAGGAGGATGGGCTGGGGGTGAAACTGTCACTTCAGGCGGATTCAGCTCTCAGGCCTGGGAATCGGCTGAAGAGGATGCAGAGGCACCCGACTGACCAGTGGGAAGAGGCAGGGGACATAAATCCTCCAAAGCTGGGGCTGAGCAGTCATGCAGCCTCATCCTGCAAGCCGCCGGAGTCCCTCTGCTCTTCTGGAAGTTAGTAGGAGTTGGGGAGGATCAGCCAAACGTGCCGAAGAGGCAACCCTGAGCCTGTTTAAAAAACACATCACCCTTTTAAATGAAAACCTAAGCCAAACCAACGCAGGCCCCCTCTCAAACCTGCCTGGATGTCAGAGAGAATTGCAGAGTATCTTGCATGCAGCAGAAAGCTGCTTGTTTTTAATGCATTGCTACAGCGGTCTTCCTGGTGGGGTAAAATAAATCAGCAGCACACAGGCCCCGTGTAAAGGTCAGCGAGAGGCGTTAAAGACAAGAGGCCCTTCCAGCCTCCACCGCCGCTTCCAGGGCAGGCGGTGGAGGGAGGGACCTCTCCGTTAACCACCCACGCGGGATCACTAACGGGGTTTTCAACGCACACGTGTGCTCTCGGATGCTGTGCCGCACGTTTGCCTTCCAGGAGCGGGGGGGGTGCACCCATGTCCATCGCGCTYGGATGCTTGGCTTTGCAGGAACAACCCTGGGTATCGGTGCRTCAGGCTGAGCCCAGCGAACAGCCRGAGCCCGGACTGTTTTATGAGGTCTGTAAAGCTCTCGTAGGCGTTGGCAGCCCTCTCTGCCCCTCCTTTCCCCTTCCAGCCACATCTCCCCCTCCTCCCTCACCCAGGCACCCAGCCTTGGCCTCTGGCTCCGTGGCTGCGCGCAGCTGGGCGGTATTTTTGGGCTGCTTGGAACAGCCGATTCCCACCGCCTTTCCCAGCCAGCCTTGTTCCTCTTTATATATAACCTTAAAACCTTCTTCCTGTTCCTCCTCCCGTTGCCTTATTCTTACACTTTGCCTTCCCTGACCCATTTCTGCACTTTTTCTTTCCCCATCCTTTTGCAGTTAGGTCAGAGGGACGCATTCCCATCTCTAGGACACTTACTTCTGGTTGTCATCTGTGAGTAGTGTTTCGCCTCCTTCCTCATGACTCTGTCCCCAGCTCCATATTTCTGCCAAGGTTGTATGAAGCACACGAGCAGACATTTCTGCAGCCATGGGTTGGTCCRCAGGCTGAGTGACTGGAGGGGTTTGCTTATCTGTGTGGAAACCACCCCAATGCCTCGGTGGTGTGCGTGCACCCTCCACGCCTGTCAGGCTGCCAGAAGCTGCTGCCACCTTTACATATGTGCTGTCTCACGTGTGTTGGAGGGCATTTTCCCCCTTTCCTTCTTCCTCTGGATATTGCTAACTTCAAAGACATTCTGTTCTCCGTATCTGTAGGTCAAAATACTGGAGCACATGATGCRAGCAGGGCTGACCCCTGAAACGACAGTGGGTCACGAGGTCAGCAAGGCGACCAGTTTTGTTCCCTGGTCAAAGTGAACTTGTTGCAGCCTCTCTTGGGGCAGTCTCTGCAGGAAGAGGTATAATGGGAAAACCAGTCAAGGTAGGGCTGCAGGGCCCCCAGAGACTTTGGTGTCCATCCAAGCTAAAAGAACTTCATGGCTGAAATGTGGACTTYGAACACATCTGATGATCTGACCTTGATGCTCTCTTAGACTGAGTGAACCCTTCTAGACAACATCCTGGCTAGTGGCATGGATGCAGCCACTGTTGGGCATCTGTGTTACAAGTCCCTGRTGTCTTCACATTCTTTATAGCATGTGTCTATTCGGCCCATGAAACAGTGGGTCAGACCTGCTCTTGTGTCTCAGGAGCAGACTTCTCCCCCATCCACACTGTGAAGCCTGAAGCTTGCACTAATTACCACCTGAGCCCTGCTTTGGGGTTTACTGGTGGAGAGGAGCTGAAGACAGTGAGGACTTTGGGTAGGTCTGGTGAGGATGAGAGCAAAGTCACAGGTGAGCCTACCCACGGGTGTCCTAAATTTAGCTCCTCTCTGCTAATGCAGTGGGAAGGTGATAGCCGGCAGGGTGGGTGGAA
This sequence comes from Phoebastria nigripes, assembly GCA_035582835.1. Classification (NCBI taxonomy): domain Eukaryota; kingdom Metazoa; phylum Chordata; class Aves; order Procellariiformes; family Diomedeidae; genus Phoebastria; species Phoebastria nigripes. Next base: position 4,754,814 of record JAYKAV010000001.1, read on the forward strand.
ATAATGAAAGTTATGGAGCTCAGCTGTTGAGCTGACGCCCCTGCTCAGAAAGTACCTATACCCACCCAGCCCCCAGGAGAGCTTTGTTTGTTTTGCTGAGTCTGGTGGGAGCTGCAAATTGTGGTTCATCCTCTGTCAGTTCACCAAGGTAGGACTAGTGCTATGGTTTGGCTAATAGGTCATTTTCTTTCACTTGAGGACAGACCTGTTGGTCTGTTCTCCTGTCTCACCTATATCCTACTCATAGCTGGGAATAAGGAGTAGAGCCCGTGCGCAGCCGTGCGTTGCACCCCTCTGTGTGCTCCTCTGCCTGGCAATCTGTAATCTTGATAAAGCACCATCTGGGCTGTAAGCGTGTGAATATCCAACATGACAGCACCTCAAATTCCTAGTTTATGCTTATTAATAACAAGCTGTAAAAATAGCAGTCAGACAAGATGAGATCATAAGGCTGATCGTGGGATGCCATATGCTGTCTGTTTTACTGAGCAAGCCTCACACAGAGGAGACCTGTGCTCCTTTGCCAGAGCAGGGTGGGATTGGGGGGCAGCAAGGGTGTGTTATGGGCTCTGTCTTTTTTGGGCAAGGCCCCCGGGAGCAGAGAGGCACTGCTGGGAATTGCTGAAAATCTCCAAGTCTGAGGAGCWGCAGCTCTGCGGACAGGACAAATATACCATGGGTTTTAGGTAGTTTTACCTGGCCATGCCTCCAGCTGCTCTGTCCTGCTATGGCATGGACAACACATAGAGACCTTCCAGAGCAGTATATCTCTGTATCTTTGGGGCGATGGTACCTTAACAGACACTAAAGATTTTTCCTCTCTTTTTTGATTCTGTTTACTGTGAAATTAAGAGTTAAAAAACCCTAGTGAGAAAATGCTGGGCCCATTTACATTTGTACATGCTTCAAAAAGATGATGTAGATCTTGGCCAGCAGTGGAATAGCAACATTTTCTGTACTTAAAGGAATGATATTTCCAGCACCTAGCAGTGTCCTATTTGTCTTTCACAATCCTCTGGCTGAGAAGTGTTTTTCTGCATTAGGGCTCTTCAAACTTTGATAGCTCACGGACAAGTGTGCTGTGTTAGTAAAGTGTGAAGGGCAAGAACCTGCTCTCTGCTAACCTGGGCCAGGGTGCTGGTGACTTCTTTTGCTCAGGAGATTTGCCTRTGTTGCACCTGGGCTGTGGTTCATGGCAATCAGCAGAAACAAACTTTCTGAATCCTTCCCTCTGTTTAAGGAATTCATTTTCTAACTTATGTTGTTGCTCCCTTGGTAATGCCCTGGACTGTGGGGCTGCATATTCAAATCCCCCTGCGGACCCTTGTCTGGTTCCCTTTGCTGGTGCATTGCTGCTTTGCCAGTGGGGCTGTTTTCAGGGGTGGGGGTGACTGTGATACCCAAACTAGCCCCTTGCTTGTCTGGTCTAAAAGAGGCTCAGGTGCCAATTAAAGCTTGCACAATCAAGAGAAAGTGGGACCTTTGGTAATACCCCTTCTCCATGCCGCAGGTTCTGCTGTCCCAGGATGTGTGTATGAGTCATTGTCTGGAAATCCAAGTGGCCAGATGTCCGCCAGATACTGCTGAACTCCTCAAGTTGCTAACTTCAGCAGAAAGGGTGAAGGAAACATGGTTGTTTCTTCCCCGCGGAGGTGGTGTGCAGGTGAGGAGCTCAGCACCTCCCTGCGGGTGGAGGGGCAGGGAGCCAGCACTTGTGGGGCCTGTCCCAGGGGAGGCATCTGCAGGCAGCTGGGTCCATCTCTGTGCCCCCAACTCGGGGTGGGAGGGGAGGTTGTTATAACAGCTGCCCTGAAGCACTCGCTCTCCAGCTGCTTTTGGCTGCGGTGGTGGTGGCTTGCAAGGAGCAGTAAGAGGGACCCCTGCAGGCCCCTGCTCTAAACAGCTGGGGAAATGCTCCTTTGGGCTTTGCTGGTGCCAAAGGCTTTTATTTCTTAGCACAGCATTAATCTGAGGGCTCTGCCCCTCGCTGTTCCCCTCCATTCCCTGGATTGCAATCTCCATGCAAAGCACAAGCAGACAACGTTGATGTAGCRTTTGTGGCGGGAGTTTCTGGAGGGAGGCAGAGTCCCACCTCAGGCTCTGGGTTGTGCAGTGGCTTTGCAAGCAAGATGGTATTCTTTTATACAAAAAAAAAAAAAAGTGGTATTTTTTTTTCTCAAAATTTTTCACATTATTGAGAAGCCTGGTGTCAATACAAAAAGTAGATGTTCTATTGCTTCTAGACAGTGGCACAAAAGATTTTTATGAAAATCAATAAAATAACTAGTGTTGAACTTAATAAACCCTTTAAAATGTTGTGAAACACCACGGAATCCTGTTTTGAGGAAGGTCATTGTCTCTCCAGGAGAAAAGCACAGCTTTTTGAGGGGAAAAAATGTGTGACTAGATCTAGCTGATAACTTGTTGGCCAAGGATAGTGGTCTCTCTCCCTGTTTCAGATGGGCCCCCAGCCTACCCCATAGCCCTGGGCTCAGCTGTAGCATCACCAGTTGATGGGCAACTGAGTCCCATTTGCCTTCATAGGTCAGGCAATTCTCTCCTCCTTGGAAAGGGGAAATCAGCCAAAGCTCTCAAACCCTGTTGTGATCAATAGGGCACTGCAAGAAGCAGCTCTGCTTTAGGGCAGTGCTCTCCTCATCAGTACGGTTATTCTATGGGTGCATTGTTCACATATATGCCCACCTTGGGGGATGTATAGACTGGGGCAGTATAGACTACTGCCTTTTTGTATCTGGTCCTGAAGGAGTCTTACTGGAAGGTGAGTCAGGGCAGTGGCTCTGCAGGAGCCTGTTGTAATTGCCAGATTTAGGATGTTGGGTTCTGAATAAATCTCTGCTTTTACTTTGCTGGGATAATTCAGGCTTGAAAACTGAAGTGACAGCTTATAGCCAGGCTTTTCAGTTTGGCTTGTCTAAGATTGTGCATGTGTGTATGTGGCTAAATGCAAATAAGCTGCTCCCAGAAAACACACAGTCACAAATGTTAAACTTATTATTCACACGGACTGATGGTGTGAGTGACTGAAGACCCCATAAATTACCTTCTTTCTGCTCAGAGTGAAAGTGATACTGGTGCTGTAGTCCCTGACAGTAAGGAATGGCTCCCTTTCTGGTTGGACAGGTTTGATTGGCCACTAATTTACTCTCCCTCCTCTCATAATTCAGCACAGCTTTCTTGATGCACTCCGCCAGCTCTCACCAATTTGCTGCTAGGAGGATTTTCATGCAAGTGAATTGTGGATTCTAGTTAAAACATGTACAGAGCATGCTCCTGCTTGATGGCTCTGCTCTTAGATGTCACAGGAAGAGACAGTGTTTTGTATAACTGCAMGAAAAATACCATGTTCTAATTAGTGTAATTTATAGTCCCTTGCAGGCTAAAACAACAGCTGATGAGTCATGAAAGTTCCTCCTTCTGACATTTGCTGAAAGAAATGTTATTTTAGCTCCCATGACTTTTGAGGAGCGGGGAGGAACAGGGTGGGGAGGGAGCAGTTGGTCTGAAATGCCTCACCCCTTCTCCAGTGCCTACCCCCTGCAACATATTTCCTATTTAAAGATTTCTGGCGTGTTGCTCTGCAGTGAGGAAACATTGATTATGGCCATGTCTAATTATCAGTCATGGTGGATCCCAGTTTGAGTGTTCATATCTGGACTGGAGTTCCTGAGCCAATTGCGGTTGCTGGGACAGGAGGTTTCAGTAGYTTCAATACTGTCATCGTTGAACTTGATGTAGCTGAGCAGGCAGAAGACTGGACAYTAAGGTCCCTCCATGTGTTATAACTGGGCACTGGCGTGTTGTGAACATATTCACTGTGGTCGGGTGAGGTCTGAGCACAGCATGGGTCCCTCAAGTCCATTTTCAAGGATGGTCTTGCCACTGACTTACAACCTCCTCCTGTCCCTGTGATCCAAGATTTTGTTCAAACTGGTCACTGCAAAGATGAGACAATTAGATTAAAGCAATGTTTTTCTCCAAGCTGTTTTTTTCCCTGAACTTGTCACTGATGACTAGGTGAACTGAGATAAACAGCTCAGGAGCTGCTCATTCTTAACCACAGGAGTGACRGACACAAGGCTGGGGGATCCTTCCACCTTGTCCTGGAGACTGTCCCTGGCCATGTAAGTCTGGCTCTGACCATCAGAGGTCAGCAGTGGACCTGCCCAGCAGCCAGCTTGCCTCCTTGGAGCATGCGTCTGCAAAGTCCTTTCCATTTGAGTATAAGGGATGCCATATGGACTGTTTTGTTCAACATGTGTTGTCCATGCATGTGTTTGGAGTGGTTAGTGACATAAAATAAGATCCCTGGAATAGTGGTGTCTACAGCAAGCTGTATGAAAGGCTTTGCCCACAGCAAAGCTGAAGATTGCTTTAATGATTTTTTTTTTTTGCCCTGGTGGTTTTTTTGTTTGGCCACCATGACATACAGGCATTCTTCAGTTTATTTTGTTGGAAGAGAGACTGTTGTTTTCTGAGAACCAGTAAAAAGATGCCAAAGTGATGGCTACCTTGCCCCCTTGTCTATGCATTTCAAAAACTTATGGAGGCATTTAAAATGTTATGCTGGAGAAAAAAAAAAAAAACAAACAAAATACCATTGTACAAATCTGAATCTTTCAGGTTGGGTGAAAACAGAGTTGCAGAGAGTTCACCTAATGACATGTCAGTTATGAAGGGCCCTCAGACAGCAACTGAAGTGGTGATTGCCTGGCTCTGCTGAAGGTGTGTGAAGGACCATGTTGGTCCACAGATCTCACGCTCCTAGAGGTGTTAGTTCAAGTTCTGGCTTAGTCCATGACTTTGGAGAATTTCTTCAAAATTCTGTGGGCTCATGGCAGAAAAATCATTGCTGTTTTGGCTTGGTTGATAGGCAGTGGGAATGTGCACTTCAGAGTGGAGAGTCAGTGGTCAGGAAGAGGAGGCAAAGGTGGCTCTATGAAAGTAGTCAGGACTGAGTCTGGTGGTAGGTGAAGATGTGAGAAATGAGGAACCGTAAGGAGAGGGAATCTTACTGGGGTGGGGGGAGCGCGCGCACACACACCACACGCCACCACCCCCCCCAAGGAACTTGGTAGAACTCTGTAGGATTTTTGGTGACCTCTGCGTACCTTGCTGCATCTGGAGCAATGTGTGACCTTTATTTTTCAGGCTTATCGGGGTCAATAATAAAACCAGATCAAAAAAGCCAGGGAAAATACTGCTTTGTATCCATATGCAAATGCTCTGTACCTGTGCGACCCTATGAAACCAGAGTAACTCTTAAGGCAAAAGATGATCTCAGCTGAGTGGTGCCAGATAGCAGGATTTCTGGCAGACACGCACAATTTTAAGGCGATTTTTCCAGTTATTTTTATGGCTGTTCATGAGATGGTATATAATCCATTGCTGGCACTTGCAGCATTGAATGACTTTAGAAAAATAGTGAAGGATTCAATAATTTCCAGAAGAGCTAATTTCTCAGGGGGAGGACTTTCTTCTTTCTGACAACAGCAGCAGCAGTCTTGGGGAAAGCTACAAAAACCTTCCCATATGCTCACAGGAATGTCTCTGGAAATAAGAATCTCTGGGGAGATGCCACAAGTTAAGAGTAATTTGTTTCTTACCTTTGTACCTGAGAAGGGTCTTGATCAGGGAGAGGAGAGGTCTAGAATTGGAGGAATATAGAGTGATATTAAGCCAAGGGACTGGGTGAGGAATGCTATTCAAGTGGAGGCGGGTGATTTCTATTGAAATGGAAGCTCTATGCTACAACATGCTCTGGGAAAAGGCAAGATGAGATTTGATCAGGGTCAAGCAGCAGTAATGCTATGAAAGCTGTGGATGGCGTGAGGCAGGGATGGTCAGAAGATACAGAAAGTAGCTGCRGCTAAATGGTACAATGAACAACCAATAGCACTGCTAGGATGTATTTTCAAGCAAGAGAAACCATCTGTCAGCTCTTTCTTCACTGGCACTATGTATGAAGCTGTCAGTAGCATAGATGGTTGGTGATCAGCAGGCTCCACAGCTTGGTTGCCTAGGTAGATCCTGGCCCGGACTAATGCAGCTCTAGAAAAAAATGGAGTTAACTGAAGTTCTGGTGCTGAAATTTCTTTCTCAATGTGTTGKCTCCAGACATATGTCTCCTGAGGTGTCTATAGTCCTTGAAAGGGTCCTAGCCTCAGTTTGGATATCTGAGGGGGTAGTCTGGACATGTCAGTGGCTCTGTTTATCCCTGCTGTCACACATGCAGTGAAGGGAGAGGTCRGTGGTTTGGATGGAGGCTAGAAATATGGATGGTATTTCTGCCTCTGAGGCAATTCCTTTGTAATCCCATAGGCCACTCTTGGCAGATCCAAATGCCTTGACAGGATTTAAGCCCTTTATTTTAGGGCGCAATATCCAAAGTTGGTCTTCCACATACTGTGCCTTTGTTTTTCTATGAGTTAGCAGTACACAGYTATGTGCCAGGGCTGTTGTAGGGCACCATCTGTGATGCCAAACCTTGAGCCCTAGATCTTTTGGTAGAACTTACTATCCAATTGAAAAGATAAAATTCCTCGGAGAGCTTTAAAACTCAAACCCTTAGAGCATTCCCGAAATTGTTATGAAGTGATACTAAGTAAAAACCTAAGGCAATGTTTAGATGTGGCAAGCAAAGATGCCCTGAAGCCGTTGATACTTGCCAAGTTACCTCTTCAGTGTATTCTGGAGCACTCAAGAAGGACTTTGTGTTTTTGATATAAGTGACCACGCAAGGCATGTGAAATACCTGGGTAACTGTGGCAATTTGCTGCTTAAATTGCAACCTGGCAAATCAATTGCCAGTGGGCAGGCAATGCAGCTTTCCTCAAGTGAGGACCTTAGCAAAAACATACTTGATGCTCTTAGAAATTGCTTTTCACCACCTGCCATATATCATAATCAGTGTGGTTGGGGGAGGAAAGGGGGGAATGTTTCATTTGCTCTGCTCCTTTGTGTTAAAGGAAAATCTTATCTGAAAAGATTTAAAGCTTTTCAGAAAGGTAGCCCTCCATTGGAAAGGCTGAAATAAGCCCAGGCATTACACCTATAGCAAGTGAAAGTCACTTTAAAATCCCCCATTAATAAATTGTGATGCTCGTACATGGCCTTTTTCCACTAAGTATAATTTATAGCTGTGCGCCAGTGGCTAAGCACAGCATAGGGCACAGGGAGTGGTAAGTTCAGCAACTTGTAAGCACAGCTTGTGTTCCCCTCTTAGGATGTTAGAAGGCATAACAAGAGCAAATTCCTTGCCCGGACCATAATTTATTCTTTTTTAGGAGTGTCAAGATCCTGGTTGACAGAATCAGGTTGATGGAGCAGTTGATCAAGAATCTGAGCAAAGCCTATACGTTAGGAATGAATTCATAAAGCAAGGTGAATGTCTTTCTCTGAAGTGTCTACATGATCTTGCTGGTGACTACATTTTTCAAGTCTTATCTGCAGGGTTCCCTCAAACCTAACCAAAGAGCTCAAATTTTTTTTCTGCAATCCATCAAAGCCCTGTTTCCAGTTAAGGAGAAACTGAGTGTGGTTTTAGCGAAGGTGGACAACACATGTATGCAAAATATGTATATGTCTTGACCTTCATGCAGCCAAGGCAAGATTCAGCAGTCAAATGAGAGGCTGTCATGCTTAGTAAAGCAGATCTGGGTCTTGTGTTAGTATGCTTTAGGAGTCAAATGTATTGTGCTCAATTATGCAGAGGATTAAAAGTTTGATACTCATGTTCTTATATTCCAACAGTGCATCTGAGCACTGGGAAAAGCTTTGCTATATGCTTACCTTGTTAGATTGCCAGCCAGTGTCCTGAAATAAAATGGAGAAGCTCTGGGACAGCTGCTGCTTGCACTGTCAGGTAGTAAAGAGGTGGCGTGAGGCAGGTTGAGTGCACCCTCACAGCAGTGTCCAGGAACAAGGCAGGGGCAAAAGAGAAGAGAAGATCTCAAGGGGAAGGATGTGGTTACTTGTGGAGCTGATTGCAGAAAGCTGTGAGCTGGGAATGGGGGAGAAAGCTGCTAGATTTTCTAGGAAAGACTCCTGTGCATCAGTGTGGCAGTGTAAGATGGGCTGCTTTTAATAATCTGTTCAGAGCTATTTCTGCAAGAACAATGAATCTCTGTGCCTCAGTCACTCCCCATCTGTTTTCAGATCTCATTCGAAAACTCATCTTGCCTTCCTTTCCTCTCCCCTTCCGCTCTCTCCGCTGTCATTTTTATTTTAAGTTTGCCTCTCTGTTCTCCAAAGCTTTTGTGAGGATGGAGTTTAAATGAGGCAATAGGCAAGGTTACATGCATTAGCCAGTGAAGCAAGAGCTGATTTATTTTTATTGCACCCATTTATTTTCTTCACACCCCAAACATCTTCATAAAGGAAATGGTTTAACCTTTTTGAGTACAAAGCATAAGCCAAGGAGTTCTGCATTCATGTTGTAAAGTRTTGTAAATGTAAATTAAAAAAGGAAAACATTAATGCCTCCCAAGTTTTTGATGCAGCTTTTGTGAGATGGTAGTGTGAGATGCTCCAGGTGATACTATTTGCTGTGGGAAGGATTACTGCCTTCACTCCCTGAGTAAATATGAAAAGTAGTCTTTGGTTTTCTATACAAATAAAAAAAGGAGCAAGGAAGGGAAAGACATTTTTACCTAGGTGTGTCCTTCAGTGATACTCCCCCTCCTTCCTTACAGTTCATGGTGGAATTCAGGTTCTTTGGGAGAGGCAGAACATGAGTGAAATGGGGATATGAGGTGTTAATGGTTGAAATCTCTTAATACATTAAACATAGGCTTTGGCATTCTCTTTATGCTCTTCCAGTTACCCCACCCAAACTGCTCTCAAGGGTATGCTTCCCCTGGGTTAGAATAATGATCTCTCTGGTCTTCAATCAGAGTGCCTCTGTTCAGCAAGTATTTCCAATTTTTCATTAGGATAATTTTGCTGTGTAGAATTTTTTTTCTCCTGCCAAAATACCCAGCTGTATGCTATTATTTTCTTCAGGTAAACTGCCACCGTTTCCCTTTCCTGGGCCAGTGTGTGTCAGGCAGGAGCCTGACAGCCTCCTATCTTGACAAATGATGCAAGCCTAAAGGGCAGTGTCTCGAGCCGGTTCCCGTGCCGGCTGAGCGTGCACATGTTGGCCAAGAGAGCTCAGGCATTCTTCTTGCTGTGGGAAGTTTACACTAAAGGTCACAATAAGATTCATCGTGCATAATTTTTTTTCCCCGAAGACAGTACTGAAAAGTGCTACGTGCCAGGAATGAATGTTGGTGGTAATAAGGAATAGCAGTTTACCTAAGCTTGCAGCCTATTGTAAAGAGATTTTACTTGAAGTGGTCCAAAGCCCTTGCTGGGTAAATGACCAGAGGTCTGGAAGTCTGTCAGCTGAAAATGAAGTCAAAGAACAGTGCCTTATTTGATAATCTACATTGAAAGGTGTTCTCTGGACTGCAATCCCGTTGATTTTCTTTTTTGTTTTAAGACTTGCCTCCCTCCTATGGGTGTTAGGAGTGCGCAGTGTTAATGAACGCTGCAGTTGTTTCTAGCACTGTCCATCTGAAGGYCTTGAACATTTGGGCCTTGAACATTTGGGGTTGGGTAGTGGGGCATTTGGGACAGGTAGACTTTTGAGAGCTGGAAAGTTGTGCTGTTGAACTAATTAGTGTGAGCTGATCAGCCTTTGAGCTCAGTGAAACAAAGCCTGCATTTGTCATGTTGCACAGCTGTGGTTGTGTCTGGCTTTAAAGCTTGTGAAGCTCTTCTGTGAGACCCAATGGTGAAGAACAAATTCCAGCTCCTCTGTCCTGTTCCCTTGTAACAGCTCCCTTCATCCCACCCGCAAATTAAAGGAAGAGTTTTTCTATGAAACTCTAAACACATAGCTACAGATCAGCTAGAATAGCTCTGACTCAATCTGGCTATGAAGTAAGACTGAAAAGGAGTAAAAAGAAAAAWAAAAAGAGCATTTAAACATAAAATGAAAGGTTGAGAACCCCAAAATCCACTAAGAAAAAAAGCCGACTTCCCTGTCCTCATAATTTCTAAATAAATGCCTTGTTATCAGCAGCATTGCTATGGCTCATGCCATTTCCCTGCTGTGGTTAGCTCACAATAATATCTTACCCTCCCTTTCCTACAGTTCTCCTGACTGCATTGTAAATGAGACCTTGTGTTTTTACCTTCAGCATCCACTTTATTCTCTGGTTGTATCCACAGACCTTAGGATGCACTGCATGGCAAGGAGGAAGAAAAAAAAAAAGCAGAGTTAATTTGCTGGTATCTGTTCTGAACATGGTTGCTGTTAATTGTCAACCCTGTCCTCTTCTCCTGGCTGCAAAAATAAGATGGTTGAAAATAATCCACTGTGTGCTTCTGTATTTTGCTGACAACTTGCCAGCTACCAGCTATGGGTGTGATAAATGCCCAAATGTATAATATTTCCAACCAGCTCTCCATTCTTGTGCTTTCAAACCTGCGCTTTTAGTTTCAGGCTTGTCATCAATGTGCTTGTTGCCGCCTCCTCCTCTGAAAACCAAAACTCAGCAAAATATCACCAAATCCACTGGCATTTCAGACTTGGCCAGCCTGTGCAGCCCCCTGAACCTAGGCACACTATTGTATGATGATGCTGGCAACTTGCTTTCTAGCCATGTCTTAGCAAAATTCTCCTGAGCGAGGTCATGCTGCTACTGAGCCAAGAGTCTCCTGACGAGGCAGGTAGCGTGTTAATTGTGTAGGGGGTTACAAGCATGCTTTCTTTTTTTTTTTTTTTTCA
>JAYKAV010000001.1:4765648-4845995 GCA_035582835.1 Phoebastria nigripes
GGGGTGGGGTGTGTGCTTAAAGCTGTTAGACTTGAAAAAATAATACTAAAAATGTCACGTTTATTGTCTGACTAGAATGATGCAATGGAGGATTTCTGCCCATCTTGTACAGCCAGTGAAGCGGTTGTATCTGGCAGTTTAGGACATGACACTGACATGCCATGCACAGCCGCTGTCTGAGAAAGGTCCTCAGGTTTTATAAATCTAGGTCTGACCATTTTTTAAAGTGTAATAAACCTCAGAATCAGGCTTTGAGGTCAGGGCAGATGTGCTCACTGCATAAACTGATATTGGCTATAAATATTCCCTTTTCGTTATGTTGCTCCCGTGAACACACAGTGCTGTTAACGATGCTTTGCTTTAATACCACAGTTAGTGCTTTTGCTTCCCCTCAGGCTTTAAAATGATTGACCAGTTATTGTCCAGGAAGAGAGTAGCCTTGTCTTGCGTCTCTTTGGGAAAGGATGGACAAATATTGAGGCTGTGCACTTAATAACTTTCACTTGTGTCATTTTCCCTGGAGATCCATGAGCAATATATTTCTTGACTCTAAGGTAATGGTTCAAATGAAACTTTGATGCCCTGAAGAATGCCTGCAAAGGATAGAGCAAGGATCTACTCATCTTAACCCAGAGTTCTTGTTTGAGCCTGAGATATAAAATGCAGACGGGAATCTGATGTTTCTTTGAACCCAGATGCAGCTGAAATTAAAGATATAGTTCAAAAGAGCTGCAAACAGCTTGGCTGCCAATTTGAACGTGGTGTTTTTCTACCTGCTGGAGCAGAGAGAGCAAGTGAGGGCAGCACGCACAGATAACGTTGCTTTTTGGTTTGTTTCTTGTTAGATAGTGGTGTTTTTAATAGAGTTTAATTGTACTCAGAGGAATGAGTGAGAAGAATGTAGGTGTGATGGTTTAAAATAATAAAATGAAGGATAATAGGGTAAAGGGAAGACCTAATTATGGGCATTTCAAAAGGAACGCATGAACAGGGTCAGTTCTCTGCCCTCTGAGTTTTTTCTAATCATGTTTGCTGTAGTACCTCATGCAGTTTGATTTAAAACGTTCATAGACAAGTAGACCTCTCCATCCTGACCTCTGGCCCAATCCTCAGTCTAGCATGTCTCCACCTTCATTTCATCCTTGTAGTCTCATTTCTTCACCCCCTGCAATGGTGGGACACATTCTAGCTCTTTCTTAACAAAGAAAATMATTTTAAAGAAAAGATCTACAGACTTTGTAGATCAGTTTTCTACCCAATCTTAGAAATGGATCCATGGCAGAATGGTACAACCTTCTCTCACTTCAGATTAAGGTTTGACRTAAATGCCAAGGTTCTGATCTATATAATAAAACCAGTATTGAATATTTTACAGAATTGTATTTTGAACCTGGGCAGGGGCAGTGGTCATTTCTGGCAATTCCTCATTATGTGCATTTCGGGGAAAAGTCAGCCCACCCTCTAAAAACAAGAAARCCTTTATACATCAGCATGCTACAGTGCTTGCAGTGCAGCAGTTGATCACACCATAACATAAATAACAGGACAGGAGTAACATGAGGAATAAAACTGACACAAGGACTTGAAGATAAAGGAAACTGAGAGAATGAAATCTGTGCCATGAGAGCGAAACATCACAGCTGGAGGACATCAGGGTTCCCAGTTACCAATGATGGTGCTGTGTTAGAGACATGGTTGAACGCATTTTTTTTTAAATGGGAAGAAAAAACAGATTAATAGGCCAGAAGGGAATCACAGGGTAGATTGGTTAGATCTCTGACAAACAACACAGGAGCTTTTGGAAATAAAGATTTTTTTTTTTTTTTTTAATGATTTGGGCATTTGATGTGGTATTTCTGTAACCACACTGGGATCTTTGGCTGAACATTTGAGTTGTTACAACCATTCCTGAATCTTTGGGTGGGGAAAGAGGTCCAGAAGGCAAAATGACATGACTGAGGTCACACAGAGCCTGGCTCTAAAGGAAAGAAAAATTTCCAGCTTTCCAGGCTCAGTCTATCTGGATAATCGAGGAGGACTGAAGAATTCTCCTAGATCCCTTGCTATGGTTCACCACCTGTCTTTAAAAGAGGAGCGTTTCCTTACACAACCTCAGTATTGTGGTTGTTTTCACAGTGCGGTGTTTTTTGAGGTCTAATATGCCTCAGTAGTGTGAATCCACTGTTTTATTTTCCTTTCTCCTTTTTCTGTGTGAATGATGGCACTTGATAGAGTTTGTCAGTGAAGGGAGGTTCTAAACAAGATTATTGCTCCGTGGGGAAATGGGACAGGGTGACTCAATGGGTTAATCTTGACTTTCTTCCACCATGGCTGCTTTTCTAATTAAAAATGCTGGCTGGCAGTTTGTATTATCAGGTGAACACTAGAATCTGGGCTGTGCTGAGGGCTTGCAGGCAGTATTTCTCCTGAGCTCTGGGAGCCACCGTGCTGTATGGTGGCGAAAGACACTGGAAACTCTATCGTGGCCTGGCAGGCCGATGGAGACGTTCAGTCATTTACCAGCCAGTGTGAGCAAACTGATAGCAATTCCCAGGAGCTAGATCCTAATTACATTTCTCTGCTTGGGGATCATTTGAACCTTTAATGAGAGGTTGGTAAGGAGAGAGGGAGACGTGGCTTTTTATTACAGCTGAGGAGAGGGGAAGGCTTTGCTGCCAGGGAACGTGGTCTCCTTCCAGTGCCATACAAAGGTAGATGTCTTTCCCATCCACCATAGAAACAGTAGCTGCTCCCTTTTCATTGAGGGAGTGGACAGGTTTGGCTCAGTTAATGGTTCATTTTCCCCACCTGTTGCTTTCTGGCAGCAGGATTTTGCTTTGCAGAGATGGGTTTGGCATACCGTTCCCAATTCTGATATTTGGTGGCATTTCTCTCACTTTTTGGGGGGTGGGATGGAGGGGAACAGATATTTTTTGACTAGCATTTCCAGCTTGGTAATGTCAGAGGTGGATCTACTGGTGTACAGACAGTGTTAGGCCAGAAAGGATTGTTTTCTACTCCCCACTGACTTCTGATCTGGCCATAAACAATTTATGGCTAATGGCCCCAAGTCAGACACATCGATGTTCTGCCCTGTGCCCCTCTCTAYAGAACAGGACCAACACAGGGACAGAACTGAGTGCTGCCGCAGAAACTTTACCAGGATTAGTTCAGAGGTTGCTCCCCCAGTTGTCTTTAGCCATAAACCCTTGAGATCGAAGACTGCTCATGGGGTTGTTGGTGCAAAGTCATGGACTGGCTTTTTAGAATCCACCATGTCTCTGTAAAATTTCAAATTACCTGATCTGGGACCAGAGCCAGTATCAGACAGTCTAAATCAACCAGACAGAGAACAAACGCTTGAATAAACTGTTCCAGGAATGGCAGGAGGGAGTTCTGGGATGTCCCTAGCAAAACAGCTTAAAAAGCCTGTAGTGGTTTTATTGAAGTCTCTTCAGCTTGGAGAATGTAACACATTTCAAGACCTAGCACACTCTTAAGTCCCAGTGCAGTTGGAAGCCTTTTGATGCTCACTCTGTTTTCCGATTACTTTAAAAACCTAATTAAAGTCTATTGCTGCTATCAGCATTTTGGGACTTTGACCATCTAAGGTTTGTCAATATTGTTCTTGCCATTCTGCACTAATTTATCACAGATTACCTCTTGTTAACCATGGGTTTTTCAGACAGAAGGTCTTATAGCTTCAGTGAGCAAATGCTGATTACAGCATATGAGCAGAAATGAGCTCAGCTGTGAACAGAAAAAAATAATTAGGGGTTTCTTCTGCATCCCATCTTTTGTGATGCTGAAGAGCTGGCTGAGGAATGAATAATGTGGAAAACCTATGGATAGTACATGGTCCTCCTAAAATGAGGAATCACGATGTTCTTGCAGTACAATGAAAAGTTCTACCAAGGACATCACTGCATTTTTCACAGGAGCAAAATGAAAGTTACTGCCTCTGCTTCCTCTTTGAGGTGTTTATAGTCTAAATGTTTTAGCTGTGTGGTGCCACCATAGGAATGAAGACACTAAATCCTCAGCAGGCCTCTGGGAACCCTCTGTACAGTGTCAGGTTGGTTTTTCAGACTTTGGGCACTGGGAAATGTTTTATTATACTCCTGAGTTTCTAATGAGGATGGTATAGTTTAAGCTGCTCGTCTTCCATTGGCCTTTTTGTTCTCCAGGCTCATCTTTACCTTCCTTCATAACCATCCCACCTGAGCAGTTTTCTTTAGGCAGAGAACAGCTGGAGGATCTTTCTAAATAACATCAGCAGGCCTGAAAAGGAAAAGATAATTTCACAAATAATTAGCATCTGAATGGATACTAAAGGGAATAGGCAGGGATGTTCTCTTCAACATCCCTTGTGCAATGGCTGTGGGTGTTGGTGGAATATGCTGAGGAAGGGATTGCACGGGCTTCATATGCTGTAAATAGCATCTCCTACGGCTGCTGTTGGAGAAATGACACTGGGCTACAGGAACCACTGATCTAATAGGGGATTTTCATGCTCTTCAAGCAGTCATATCTGTCCTTTTCTGAGTATAAATCAGAGTCCTGGAAAGTAATCGTTGCTCTAAAAAGGCTGGATGTGCCCTGTGTGTATATCTGGCACACTAACACAACTGAATCTCCAGCTGAGACCCTGGCAGAGTTTGCAGCCAGGAGCAATACTAGCTGAACCAAAATAAAGCATCTCAGGTCAATCCAGCTGCCATCCTGCTGAGTGTCTCACCTTTTGGCATAATCTTCTCATTTACTCATGCTCCTTACTGTGATAGAGCTCTTGCTGTTGCCCGCAGTTCCTTTAACTATCGTAATTCACACTGATGCCTGGTACCCAAATGGTTAAACGCATTTGGCTTTGCTGTCCTCCTCAGTCCCTGTAGATTGTGTTGGAAGAATTGAATGAAATTGATAGAGCTAGCATTACAGTGAGCAAAACCCCCTGAAGAAAGAGTAGATGGGTGGATAGAGAGAATGACCCCAAAGAAAACAGCTGTCAAGGGCAGCTATTGGTTTATCTTTCATGGAAAGAGAGACGTAATGAATTCTAAATTAAGAGAAACTAGAAGCAAGGCTGTTTATCAGCTCTCTGCAGCAGCATAAACAGGCACTTTAGAAGTATTGACTGCAGTCTCACTTAATGTACCAGTAGGTACGTTTCCTCAGTGCTTGGGAATACCATGTAACCATCAGGTTAGACTAAAGCTGTGATATTTAAAATATGCTAGGTCAGGGCGAGAACTGTTTTGCATCTTGGTTTCCTTTCAGAGGGTCTTTGAACAGGGTTTTCTGCTCTCTTTAAACTAAAAAAACAGTAYGTGCACATGCAGCCCAAATGGCCTTTTGCTTAAGGAAGCCATAAGGTACAAATGTAGGTAAAATCCCCAGGGACAGCACTGTGTAAGGGTCTCTTCTTTGCAATTACTGGAGATGCTGAGAACAAAACAGCTTCTGAGTTACATATACTATGAGAAATCTCAAAGTAAATGTTATCCCACCATCTTATCTGTTCACATTGTGAGAATAATTGCCTCTTTGTAACCCCACTGTTCAGACCCTAGCTGAGTATTTATCAACTGACCATACAGGGGTGGTAAGCAATCTGACAACTGACTCCAAATAATGTAATAAGGTTGACTGATGAGTTGTTCTTGCTATTCTTGACTTCTTTTTTTTTTTTTTTTTCTTTTTTTCTCCCGCTGCTCCCCCCCCCCCAGCTTGTCTCTGAAACACAGGACAGGAAAAGTTATGTCTGCCCAAAGAGGGTTTTGTGCCATGAGCATAGATTCACTTAGATTCACCTCTAATTTGAAGGAATTCTTGATGCTGCAAAACATCATAACTTAGACAGGATCTTCAATTATTCACAGAAACAAGTATTTCACAGAACATATTTTGCATGTTGCCCACAGAAAACCTATGTGAAGCCTGCCTTTGAAAGAAACTCATATTCTCAGCATCGAGTTCACAGCAGAATGACTGACATCTGAGCCTGTATTTGTGAACAATGTTCCCCGTAGCAAGCTTTATAAGAGCTGATATAATACATCCTATTAACTTGTTTCATACGTTGAAGAATATCTCTTAGGAACTAGTGAGCATTTAGTGAAACATTACTTTTGCTTAGATTTGGAAATTTTGATTCTACCACGTCTTGAGCTCTAGTGTTCGTTCTTTGTCTCTTATGTTCAGACAGATGGCAGCAGGAGATTTCTGCAGCCAAATAACCTGTTGATTTTCTGACTTTTGCATATCATTATTGAGCTGTAGCTCTCTGGGGGGGCTTGAGTACTAATGGCAAAGCCACAAAGCCAGAGATGCTAGAAGTGGGTCCTCCATTCCTTCAACAMCACCACTTTCCCTTAGCTGAAGTGTTGAAGATGAATTTGTCTCAATGTGTCAGCTTAATAAGGTCAAAATCCAGATGCCAAGGATGAATATGGCTCATTACGTTATCTCCTCCTGAAAACAATCCTCACCATCCTCTGAGGTGCTTTGATTCTTGTCCTTACTTGGCCACATGCTCTTTTGTCATTTTTGCACATTTTCATGTCTTTAATTAAAAGAAAAGGCCTTCCCCATGGAAGATTAATTAGGATAAATGTGCTGCCATTAATATCTGCCATGTTTGGAAGGAGATGATTCACCCTGTGATTAAAGCTAAACGGAATCTGGAATCTGAGGAGTAATTAGCCCTCAGCGGCTCGTAAGTCTGAAGAAAGCACTATTTATCAGTGGCAGTGCTAATGCAATTACTTCTCCACTGCAGCCTCCTGGACTGATAAATCATAGCCTGAGCATTTGGAGAAGCTATCAATTCAGGATTATGCTTCTCTGAGTCTACAAAGAGGAAAAAGAGGGGAAACAAAGGGACAATCAGCTTCTCAACATCTCTAATTGTATCAAAACTATGGAGGCCAGTGGAATCTGAGCATTTATTCTGAATCCATTTCCTCCTACAGAAAGCTTGAACCTTTACAAAAGTCATTGCAGCTGATTGAAATTATAGCTTGATTTTTTTGCAGGGARCTGAATCCAAGAGAAGTTTGTATTCAGTAGCTGTGAAAGCTGGGCAGAATGGCTTATCTCTGCTGAAGCTGAACTTCAAATCCATCTTTGCCTAGAGCATTTTTGCTTGTTTTTCCTATATGGGTTTGTTTAGGAGTGGTTCGTGAGCAGTGTGCTTTAAGATGGTGCTTCTTCACATGCTGCTCCTGTTTGTTGTGTGGTTGGGTCTTTAGGACTGTTTTACAAATCTGGAGCACCTTTCCTGTGGGATCTGAAAGTATGTAAATGTAAACATTATGAACAACAACAAAAATTTCTCTTTTCCTTCATATGCACGTGTATGTCCACTGTTCTAATCTCTGAGTTGAGGCAGAAAGTAGTGAAATAACTTATATGGGCCCCTTTGAGAAACCAGGTGCATCCTTGATGGTGCTCTCCTCACTTGGATAGAAGTGTGCCTCTTTGCATGAGGGATTTGTCCTTAAGATTTCCAATTCCCACCTTCCTAATAAAAACATCATAAAACTGAACAACTTGTAGAGCAAGTAACCCCTGTCTCTTCCTCCTGGTGTTTCATAGGTGCCATTTTCCAAGTCTGAATCACACAGCACTGTACCACATTGAAAGTAAACTCAGCTCCATCAAAGAACCTGGGCCATTCCTAGAGCCTTTCCAATTGATGCCATGAAACTGTGCCATGTACCTTCCATTAACACTGTATTCCTCAATCCCTTCCATTTCCTGTAATACATAATATGGAATAGACCAGCCAATAAAATGTCCGGAGGATATGGATGGGAATATGATATGCTAGGAACTGATTGCTGGCCTGAACCACAGGGAAATAGCTTGGCCTATTGTATTATGGTTATATACARCAGGTATGCATTTAAACTTGACTCCTTATCTCTGAGCAGAGCCCAAATAAACAAGCACAGCTGAGGGAAGTACGGTGGGGATCAGACTAGATGAAATCTTCCTTCTCACAGTTGCAACCTGCTGATAGAGTTGTTCTGGCATCATTCTCTCTATTTCTCCTCTCTGACACAGAGGAATTTGTGTCAAGACCCAAGCTGTTTCTTGCACCAGCTGAAACAGTAGCCCTGTTTTAGGTGTTGCAGAAGCAGCCTTGTTGGAGACTGTGTAGGATGGAAGACATGTTCAGTGTTTTTTGTTGACCACCTTCATAGGTACTTTCTATAGAATTTCACATCTGCTGTGCTTGGAGAGATGGGGGTAGGTTTAATTATGGAGCAGCAGTGTAAAGATGAAGCTTGTCCTTCAAATTCCAGGCAGGTCTTCATTCAGGAACATAGAAAATGAACAATGTTTGGGATGCTCTTGTGGCAGGTGTTAATTGTGTTGGTTTTTTTTAAGCAGATGGGCAAACAAAGACAGACTGAGATTTTCTGAAGGAAAAGATAACAGATAAAATTATGTTAGCAGCTGCTGTGTTGCATTTGCTGACATGTTGGCTGAGTATGGTATGTGTCACAGTGGAACAGCTCCAGCATCAATGGAAGAATACTGATTTTTTTAGAAGCTAAAAGAGAAAAACCTGATGTCCCCTTTGGCTGCTGGAAAAAAATCTAATTACCTATTGGTCCTCTTATAGAAAAGATCTGACATGAGATGATCATCTTTCTGAGATGATTTTCTTTAGCAAGTGTGTCCTTGCCCTAGCTAGTGAATGATAGATGCTGTTTGTCCTGTATCAAACACTTTTATTTTTATTTTCACAGTGCAAATATAGGGTAGTTTTGATCACTGGAGAGTGGTTTGCCTTTCTAGGTCCAGTTTTCTCATGCCAAATTTTTGGGCTAGTGTATTGTTCCACAAACAGCTTGCTAGGTATAACGTTGGCCAACAGACCCTTGTGAAGATCAAAGGGATTAAGTCCAAAATTCAGGAAAAAAATTTGGAGACAAGATAAGGACTGTTTTGTGAGGTTAAAAAAAAAAAAAAAAAAAAAAAAAAATCACTGTTTAGACAAGTGCTTCTGTCTTAGTGCCATGATAGCAACCAGTTAAAATCTTTCGGTGAGACAGCAGCAGCACTTAACTCAAGCTTGGAACCACATGGTGAAATAAGCCATGGGCTAATATAGTGGTACTGATAATACTAAATTTCTATGTACTTTATACATATTCTCTACAAGAACACTTTGTTTGGGTGAAGAAAGGTGGTATTAAGAAAGTCCCAGTATCTGTTGATATTAATTGTGTGGTAGAAAATTAGCTCCAGAAACAAAATACAGAATGAGAAGTGGTGGGTTGAAATGACCCGTTGCCTTCTCTGTTATACACTTCCTYGGGTAAGCACGAGTACATCAATTTTCTTTCTAGAAGGTCAGTAGTGGAAGCTATTGGGTTACCAGGGAGGTGGATTTCAAGAGACATTTGAAGTGTAATTGCTTGACTGGTTCTGGTTAGCCGTAAGGTTGAGTTTGTAACAGGGCTGCAATGGGGGGGGGAAAAAAGGCCAAGACAAGTGAAGATTGACTTGGTTTTTGAAAAAAAAAGGGGGGGGGGGGGGGCATTTTTTTACCTCTAAGAACAAGCACCCTCTGATTCCTCGTGCTTCTGTTTGAGGCTCAGTGGGCCAAAAGGAGAGATTAGCAGGATTGTTCCCTGTTATGGGTGCTTGTTGCATAAATCCGAATTCTGCAATCCATCGCAACCACTCCTTTTCCCTGTTCACGGCAGCAGTGGATAGGGAGAGGTGCTGGGGATGAAAAGGAAAGGACTCCACCCAGCCCTTAAGATGATCTGCACGTTGCTTATTTGTATTCTGTGGTTTGAGCTAGTGTTAAAGCCCTTGCTGACTTTGCAGTGTTAAATAATACTAACGAGCTGAAATGTCGATACCTCATAAAGCTAGGGATATTTCAGTGATGCACGATGGGAAGTGAGAGTGAGACTGGCTTTAGATGTAATCTGGACACTCAAACATCTTTCATAAAGGCTGATTTTATTTTTCTTTCTCCCTGGACCCTCTGTCATTTGGGATGGCTGAATGGATTAAAATAAAAAGACAACATAAAGTGTCTCTTTCCCATTCTTCATTCCTAGCTGYGATGTCAGCTTAAGCAGAGGTGGGCTCACAGTTTAACTAGAGTCAATTATTTCCCATACGTTTAGTGAAACATTCAAAGACTCCAACCCAAAGTGAGTTTTGAAGAGGTGCTGATGCAAAAGTCTATTCCTGAAAGCAGTTTAGACATGTGGCTGCATAAACTCTAATGACTGGCAATGACATTTAGCTTTCTAGGTAAAAGGCTGATTCTGCTGACCTTAGAGTCAATGAATCTACCTAATCTGTTCCCATACACAGCACAGTAATCCCAGAACACTCCACGTCACCCCTGGCTGGAATACACATTTTAAGAATATTCTAGGTGTTGTTTAGTCATTGTTTAATTCTTTACTACTAATGATCAATTGTAGTTCTTTTAGGAGGTAGGAATTGRGGCTTTTTGTTCATTTCTGGTTTTGTTCTTGAGGTCTCTGAAAATCTCAGTCAATGTGTCAATGTTTTTTTCCCTTTTTGTTTCTTAATGCCTCAAATACTGCCTGTTTTGTCAAATTCTGGCTGAGGCTGGACTTGGAAGTGTTAAAACAGTGTTTAACAGAACTACCTGAGTAGTCTGAGAAATCTGGGGAGACAACTTCCCCTTAAGAGATTTGAAGCCCTTTCCTGGAGTTGCAGGAAAGTTTTCATCACTGTAGTAAGCTTCCTTTTGCTTTCCTCTGTATCAGCCTGTGGTTTATTCATCACTTAGGGGTTTCTTTCTTCTGTGTTATGTTTTCTTCACACCTGCAAGACCGATCAAAATTCACCACTATTTTTTTTAAAACTTGCTTATTTTCCTGGTTTCTTTAGAGGAACTGGAAATGTTAACAGTCCAGTTTCTTAAAAGAGTATCGTGCCAAAAGCCTTATGCGTGCTAACGTGGGTATGCAGTTTGGTAGTTAGCTACAGAGCTGCTGGCTTGTGTGCAACTTCCCTGTTTTGTTGCAATAGCCGTGTGTATGAGCCCAGTGTGCAATTAAGTTTGTGCTTGGACTACCAAGTTACACAAGTGTAAGATAGGAAAAAAAAAAAACAAACCCTCAGAATCCGTCCAATGTTTTTACAACTGGCTAACAATTGTTCTATCATCCTCAGAAGGCCTTGAAAGAGTAATTATTTGTTTCCCTGCAGCACAACATATAGTAATTTCTATTTGGAAATGGCTTTGGGCGTGCGGATGGGAATGTGGTGTGTTGCTTGGGTGTCAGTGACATCAGCCCCATGCYAGCAACCCCTGTGACCAGAGGGACCAACTGGTTGGCTTAAGTAGAAATTACATTTCATRTTCCCAACCATGATGGTTCCCCTGGGCTTCCCAGGTGCCTGCTGCAGTTTAGTTTTGTTGGCAACCGGAGGTACCCATTGGTCCTCCACTTCTTTTCTGTTCTATTTAGGGTTTCATTGCTTTATACTAATGTATCAAAATGCAGGATTAAATGTATTGTATATGGACATGCTGTGAAGGAGCTTCAAGACAGTTGTAGAAGGTCAGTTATATTACTCTGCACCTGCTGTCAGAAGAGCTTATCAAAGTTGCAGGCGCTAGTGGCTTCCTTGCACCTCTCTGAAATGTGCAGTATCATCTTGACTTTACAAATAGAGGGAGGCACAGAAAGATTTAGGGCCCTGCCTGAAGTGGCAGTGCACAGGGAATAGACCCTCATGCTCTCTTTTCCTTCCCCCTTTTCTTTGGGCACCCTTGGCTCAGTAGGGTCTTTCAGCATCCTGTAACCACCCTCCAAGGTTGCAGAAAGAATAAACTGTGTGTACTGTTCAGCCTGACAAGAGCCCCATTAGGATCCTCTGCTCACTCGTTAATAGCAGATGCCCATGATGCTTGGCTCGCGTTCAGGAGGAAGCCAGCCATCAACACTCAGCAGCTCTGTAAATACAGCCAGCGCTGCAGATGCCTTCCAACAGCATCCAACACGCCATATTGGGTCTTTGAGCCGAAAAGCCCTTTGCTGTTTTCTCTCTGAGTGTGATCTGGTTGCCTTCATTGTCAGCCCTGCATAAATAGATTAGCAACTGCCCTTTTAGCTGGAGGGAACAAGGCAGAGAGTTTAGAAGGAATGCGATACGAGTGGGCTAGAAAGCTCAGAGCTGAAGGATCACTGCAAATATCAGCATTCCCTACTGGTCAAATGACAGGCTTGGGTAGTATTTCACTGCTTGGTCTATTTAATCTTTTTCCTGTGCCATTGGAAAATGGAAAACTGTGAATTTCCTGTTCAGTGCTTCATTCTTTGTGCAGATGGAATCAGAAAAATGTCTTTTAGGACCTAATATTATCATCATTGTTTTTAAATTTGGTATATTTGCAGGTGTAACAAGCCTGGGGGAAAAGAAGATATTTTTTCCATCTGTGCCACTCCAGTGTTTCTGCAGCCAGTGGAATTCATTATTATTCATTATTATTACACTATTAGTGATAAATGTCCTGCATTAGTGAGGAACATAGGAGGAGTTAACATTACTAGCTTGCACATCATATAACTGGATTTGAATGGACCTGCTTTTGTCCTTATGTCTGTGTGGTGATTTCTGACCACTTCATGTGCAAATCTCTCTCTTCCCATGAAGAAAGTGGTGGAGGGATTATGTCTCAGTGGATTTGTGCATCATCACAGGATTTTCCAGGTCCAAATTAAGAACTGGAGGTGGAGACTGGGAGCCTAGGAGATAGGAATGAGAAGGCCAGGGACATGCACGTTATTCTTTTCCTGGCTGAAGGAAGTTGCCTCAGTTGCTGTTGTGGGATTTTGGCCACCTCTAAGTGTCTCAGTTTGGGCTGGCCATCATGGGGGCACCCCAAAACGTGCATCGGTCACTTGGGAGGTATGGGCGAAAAGATTTAACAGAGTGAATCCATTGGGAAACACTGAGCACACCAATAACATGTCAGGGACTTCTGCTTTTCCCTCTTCCATCTTCGTCCCGTTTCTGTCTTGTATGGAGATATATGGATACGTATGCTACTTGCCATTCCCCACTCACCTCCTAAATGAATCTTTTTAACAGAAATCCCCTAACACCATCTCTGCTGGTCATGAACTCCTTCCTCTCTGCCCCCTCTGCATTAAAGTCTATTGAGATCATTACACTTGCTCCGGGAGACAAATCCTTTCATGAGTACCAGCTGCAGAGACCTCAAAATGCTGTTGTCCCAGTGATGCCAAAGTATCTGCAAACATTTGTGTCCAACGCAGCAGGGGAAATAAATTTTGACCTTAGACTGGGTGAATCAAAGCGAACGTTGAGGGCTCTGATCTTCTTGCCCCACCTTGTCCCCTGGCCCATGCATTTGGTTCGTAATTCCAGCTTGATCTGGTGGCTTTGCCTGAGGCCTGGGATGTGAAAGATTTCTCTCTTCGTATGGCTCCAGTAGAAACAGGAGTTTATTATTTTCCACCCCTCACTGGAAAATAACAGAGATGAGGCATCTTGAGGAGTTTACATTTAAATGTTTGGCTGGTCTTATTCTGGCTGGGAGACTGAAAACTAAAATCACAAATGGAAATAATGCAGGTTGGGGGAATTTTGAAACTTGGAGAGCTGCACATGTTGACTGTTTGCCAAAACCCACACCTAGGTACATCATGAAAAATACCTATAGAGTTTATCTGCTTAAGGATCTGTAGATAGTAGTACTGCAGTGAAGAGAGATATATGCATTTGCATTAGCCTAAAATGTGTTTTTTATTATGCTGTAACACTACAGTCACTCATCTAAATATTTATCACAGCATTTGGAACTGTATGTAAGTCTATCTTTATCTGCTTAGCTAGCAATTTTTCCCTTGTGTGGCATACTTTATGACATGAGTCAATAGTTAAAATACAGTCAGTTCACCAAAATGGTACCGGTGAGAGTGGATGCTCTGAAATTTATGCCCCTCATTACATCTCCAGACTGCGTTTGATACAAGATATTTTAATGACAATTGCTTTCTTTTATTCCAGTTTGCTTGGACTGCAAATGCTGTGCATCAGGAAAAGTCAATTTTTTCTSTATCTGTATTCTAATGTGTAAAGTCCTGGGGTGACCAGGGCTTCTTGGCTTTCTCGCAATACAAGGAAGACGCAGTGAGAAATCCTTAACTAGGTTTTCTGTCCCTGGGAAGTTGAGGATGGTTCAGTTACAGGTCAAAACCAATTCTGTGCAAACTTCTAATTTGAAAAATGTTACAAGAAGGAAATACACATCATTAACTCATTTCTGTTATAGGGATAACTATTTTTTCCCCTTCATCTTTCTTTCAGCCAGTAGTTTGGGGAATCTGTCCATATAATTAATGATATCTGATTTATGTTATTCAATTATGATGTCTGTCTTGCTATGAAAAATGACTGTATTATGCACACATGTACTTACCTTTCATATAAGGCCTCCAAAACATGCTCACTAGAGTAAGACAAGCATGCTACGCTTTAATGCCTGTGCTTGACAAACAGCAGATATGCTCAGGAAGGAGCTGGAAATTGAAAAGTCAGTTCCTCCTGCCTCTTGGGGATGAGGGGATGGGAAGAATGGAAGATAGCACGGGCAAGACAGAGAGAGATGTTACAAAGAAGGCTAAAAGGGCAATTCTTCTGTCCTTGCCCTCTTTAAAGGACACTCTGTCCGGCAGTCTCTGTGGGATGTCCAAGGACTGTGTTAAATGGATCTTCTTGTTGTTTTTAATAATGCGGTTTGTTAGGGTAGGTTTGAAGCACTCTAGGAAGGAGGTAGGAATTTAATGACTCTTTCATTGCCCATGCTGAATCTCTCCTGAAGGCTGCCAACCCAGAATATTCCAGTGGAGATAAACACATTTCAATTACTGCTATTTTTAATTGAAAATGGATGTCACAACTCATTTGGCACTTTGCTCTGACCATGCCTTGTTTTATCTACAATTATTTAGAAGAGTGCTTAAGACAGGCTAGTGAGATGCGGAGTCTTTGCAAATTGCAGTATGAATCTAATTTCAAGTGACATTTGGTAACCCAAGTAAGCATTCACTTGAAAATCTGTTTTGTCTTCCATCCACATAGAAGAGCTTGTACTCCCAACACAAAGCAGATACAATGCCATGCCATGAACTGAAGCCATGGGATGGATGCTTTGCTGAGTTACAGTTAGGTGCAGGGAGCTCCCACTCCTCCGTGCTGGCAGATGTACATGTATATGTGGGGAAAATTTTTGTCATTCGTATGTGGCTGCAACTTCTGTGTTGGGGGGTGTGAGGTAAGTGAGACCACATGAAATAGAGAAAAGGAGAAAGCCAGATGCAATCCCCAAAGTGTGATTAACTTTGGCAGACTAGTATGGTTTGATTACTCAGGTATTTATTTTTTCACCTGATTGATACAACCCACAGGCTTCCAAATTATCTATGTGGACTGAAAACGGCAATAATAATCCTCAGCTCTTGTTAAAGAGCAAGTGAGAGAATCCAGAAGGTGAAAATCTGAATTGAATCTAATCTGTATGAACATGAATTCTCCTGAAGGTAATGGAGTCCTTGAATGCCTCTTTAATGCAAGTCATGTCAGAATTTGGTGTGCCCAGAATGGTCAGTTTTTGTTAGATTTTCTTAATCATGAGTGCTGGGATTTGTTCTTTACCTCCTGAAAAACATCGAAAAAAGATAGGATGTGTGACTGGGTTGGAGGGCGGTTACAAGGAACTGGAAAGCTATGGAAGGAAACATTCTTCATGTCCTGCAAAATAGCAGAATAAACCTTACTGCTGATAGGGAGAATGACTTTATGATGGGCTGTAAGAAGGGAAATGATGTGCTGCTCCTAAAGCTTTCTTACTACATGCTGTGGTTTAGTGAATGCTCCTTCCTGCTCCTAACGGTCATCTGTGCAGGTCCTGTTCTCCAGCCAGTCCTTTTCCTCCAGGGAAACACAGGTGTTGTACAGCCTTATTGCACGTGTACGAGGAGGGAGGGGTCATGCCTCCATATTATCACAGGTATATCTTGAACCTGAGCTCTCGTTCAATAGCTCTGTCTTATAAGTTGGATTCTTCTTGAGTGAAAGCTATGCCAAGCTTACCTTCTGTGTACCTTAAAATTGCTGTTGTATTTAACATACATGAGTAACTGCTTATTAAGAAGAATCTCGGCTAAAATGTAGTATCTGGTTTTCAATGGGATTCCTATTTCTCACCCAGTTTTTCAACTGGGTTGACTTATTATGATATGAAGGGGTGAACTGACTTGCTGAAGGCCACACAGCAAGTGACTGACTGAGCCAGGAGGAAAATCCTGCATTGCCTTTTATTCCCCTAAATGTCCTTTATAACAAAATCTCATTGTGCCACCACTGACTTAGGTGTTCAGTGGTACAAAGTGTCAGCAACTCCTAGAGGTTAATTAAAGCAAGGTAGGAGGAGAAATGGCCTCTTGGACATGGTCTGTCAGTTTGAGAATGACATTGGGAAGATGCTGTCAGACACTGCTATCCTCACCATGCTGTTGTCTTTTCTCAGATTAAATCCATGTCATATATTTTAAAAAAAAAAAAAAAAAAAAAAAAAAAAAAAAAAAAAAAAAAAAAAAAAAAAAAAAAAAAAAAAAGGGGATGGGATTTATTTCTTCATTTAAAAAAATGCTTCTTACAACTCAGAAAAAAAAAAATCAAGGAAGAGCTGGTTGAAACTGGCCTTTGGCTGCTGTGACCGTGAAGGCATGTGGCCGGGAGCTGCCAGCAGTGGAGCAGTAACAGCAGCTGGCTCATCTATCCCCCTCACTGTCCCTTTCTCCCCACCTTGTGTGTCCCCTGCTTTCCAGCCTGTGACACATCACAGTCCTAGCCACATCTTCAGCCAGGTCTGGGCCTCTGGAAGCTCCTTCCAGGCCACTGAGTGAATTTTTCAGCAGTTGGTCCTGTTGTATTTTTGCAGCCTATATGTGCTGGTGGAGAATTTGGCCAACAGACTGAAGCCCACCCAATGTATCTCAAACTTTCAGCTATAATCCTGCACGTCCCTTTTGGCAGGACTTTTTATAAGACTTTTTCATTCCCTCAGCCTTATTCCTCCTGAAGCCTCCTTCCCCCACTAACACCTTAGGCTGGCTGGGATCCTGGAGTTTCTCTCTTCCAAAGGAAGGATCTGGCAGGAGGAGGGATTGTCCCCCAGAGCCAACTTGGTGGCGGTTTCAGCCATTAGGAGAGCCCTAAATTAAGAAATTTTGCTTGGCGTTATGGCCAGGATTTCATAATTTTCTGCTTTTATTAGTTTGTTTGTGCTTCCTTAGCCCCTGGATGATAGATTTTTAAACCACAGACCTTGCTGCAATCCATGTCTGTTCTTTCTTAACTGTGCTGTTTGGCTCAGTCCGATCCCACTAGACGCTCCCCAGAATGTCTAAAAAGCTGCAAAAACTAGGAAAAAAAAAAATGTAGAGAGGAAGAAGAGGGAAGAAAACCTCCTCTTCCCCCCCTTTCACCTTCCAGAAATTTTGGCTTAGCCATGCATGGCCCAAAACGAGGACTTTCCAAGACAAACAAGCTGCATTATCACACCAGACTCCCCTGGCAAGGAATGAATTTTAACAGCCTAAAAACATATTTTTATGTGGATGGGGGACAAATAGTTACAAAGAAAACACTGAGCGTGTTCACAGGTGCTGTGCTCCATTGTGTTAGCCAACCAGATGTTCTGTGCTGGGACATTGCCCTGGCCTTTTCTGGGATGAAATGTCACTCTGGATGAATTAGAGCAAAACTCTGTATGGTTTCCTAGAACGAGCATTTAATTTGTAAACTATTAATACAGCTGTGTCTTTGTATTGGGCAGGGCACCAGTCAAAATAAACATGTAAAATTTGACCTTTAGAAAATTAACTACCATTGGAACATAAAAAGCCGGACTTGCTACAGCAAGTTGTGGTACATTTAAGTGCTATGGCAGCCCTTTTAAAAACTGTCCTGCCATATGTCACTGCGGGGCTGGGAGGATTTGGGGGAGCTGTCTGTGCACGGCATCCAGTCTGAGTGCATGGAGAGTTTGTGGTGGTGCACCTTGACCTGCTGTAGCTGAGTGCCACCATGTGCATCCTGTGGTGTCAGGGAAAGGTGACAAAATGTGGACCCCTGCATAAGCCAAATATTAAGGATGTCTGTGAGTATCTCACTTAGAGTCGTGTTTTCTCTATTGCTTCTGTAGCAGGCTGGATTTGGGAGAAACTATCTCCAAACACTAGAAGAGTGGTGCTGGGTCTTATAACCAGTGATCCAAGAGGGAAGTTTGAAAAACACCAGGATTTGAGCAGCTAAGAGGGTAGGCTTTGCTAATACAGAGATATTTTTTGCTATAAAGGCAGACCCTTTCTGCATGGGAGCAACTGAATGCAACTATTAACTTCTGCTTTGGATCAATGAATCCACCCTTGCTTGCATGATGTCCAATGTGTGTTTCCTTCCCTTTCTAGTTTTGTTCTTACTGGAGAACGGCAGCAAAATTTGTCATGAAAATCAAGATCATATTCAGCCTTTACCAAAGAGCTCAAAGGAAGAGATTGGGATGTTGACTCTCAAGCTGTGTTCCCTGTTGAGGCCAGCGGATGCTTTTCTCTATTATATGGTTCATCCAGCAACATCCTGACTCATGGGTTTTCCCTGAATGAGCAGAAACCTGTTTTCCCTGCAAGGAAACTGGTGTGGTCTCAGCTTTCCCCCCCGAGGAATTAATATCACTTTTCTTCTTCCTGCTCCCTCTTGCCTGATGTAAAAGCAAAATAGGGCCTCTCTTTTGTCACAAGGGCCACAAGACTGGGTTATTTGTTTTTCCTGTTCTTTCTCACCTCATTTCACGCATGCCTTGTGCTTGAAGCAGCACTGCTAATTGACAGGGATTCGGAGGAAGCGTACCCATGTCAACTACTGTCTGCTCCGGAATCTCTGGAGAATATTAATAACCACATGTACCTCTTATATGGCATATTTAATCCCTAGTTTGGAAACCTCTGCTGCTCTGCTTTTGTGAAGACAGGCTGTGGGACTGGAGGGAGCACTTCTCATTCGTGCTGGCAGCTCCTCTTGAAGATTTTCTCTGCTAAAATACCACAGGCCAGGTTGTCATCTACACAAAAGCCACATTTCACCTCTCTAGCAATGCATGGCATCCTAGGGTAGATGTAAGTAAAAATGGCCCTCAAAGTTCCCTTTGTGCTCCCAGAGTAA
Source organism: Phoebastria nigripes (assembly GCA_035582835.1). Taxonomy (NCBI): domain Eukaryota; kingdom Metazoa; phylum Chordata; class Aves; order Procellariiformes; family Diomedeidae; genus Phoebastria; species Phoebastria nigripes. Next base: position 4,784,918 of record JAYKAV010000001.1, read on the forward strand.
TGTAAAACAGCCCTAAATGAGAAATTGGGCTTGTGTGTGAGGGGGCGGATGCTCAGATCATTAACAAAGTGCTATGATTGTGTCTATCCCCAAACACTTGACTGCTGTCAATTCCTTTCCAGTTAATAAACCATTTATATGTGGGCTGCTTTTAGCATGGAGCAAAATATTTTTTTTTCACTCAAGCTGTGATGCATAATTATATAGCTGACATCAAACATGAGCAGATACCAAGTCAAAGGAATGAATTTGGTCCTGTTCCTGTAATTCCATTTCCATGTTAACAATTTTTCCCCCTCTTTAAATTATATTTTTATTGAAAGCTTCAAAGGTCAACTTAGACATTCAGAGAAAATTTGTAACTTGGATTGTTCAGTATTCTCTCATACAGCACAGCCCTACATTACTGTGTCAGCAAATTAAGGAAATGACAGTTGTGGCCAAGGATTACAATAGTACTGGTGTTAACCTTTTATAGCATATGGCATCCTATCAATTTTAGCCACAGGAGAAACTTGCTGTTCACATACAGCAAGTGGGTGTTGAAGTTTTTAATCTAAAAATGAAACTTGCGTCTAGGAGAGGGATGTAAAGACCATAGATCTTCCTTGCTGCTGGATAAACCTCTTGAGTAGCTGAGATCTTTTCAGCCACAGGTTTTTCCTTCATCCACTTTTTCTTCCTTTCTTCCTCACTTGGACACAGAGGGACATCTATTCTACTTGACTAGAAGGGCAATACTCTAGCATAGAAATACATGGGTGCCCATATATTCACAAGATTGAGAGCCTAGGAAGATGGATAGATAACCTACAGCCTTTTTCTTAGTTATGAAACCCTCACTTTGCAACAAGGTCTAGCAACACACATTCACCTAATGTCAATCTTCTGTGTTGTCCAAGGGAGGTTAATGGGATTGCTCAGCTGTTTAAGTACATTGCTGAATGGAGTTGATAATTAATCAGGCTGCTAATTATTCAGGAGAACCGAATTTTAACATTAGGTTTGCTTTATGCAATAGTTGCTGTATACCTGTTCAGGGCACACTTGATTCAGCTGGGCCAGGCAAAAACTGATAGGCCAGTTTCACTTCATTGCTGTTCAGTGTTGGTTTTTGATTTCCCTGGAAGTGTTTCCGTTCCCTTTCTGACATGTGATTTTCGACCCGCTTTTCTCCACGGCACTTAAGTCTTCACCCCAAATCACAGCAGCATATATCCTGTAGTCTTGGAAAGGCTTCATTTTGGTCTCTAAACTTAGAGGCTAAAAGCAATACATAGATGGTTCTAAAATGTTGTCAGAAGGAAATTTCCTTGGGGGGCTGTGTAATAGGGTGAGAGTTTATTGGGTAATGCTCAGTTAGTACCAAAGATTAGGTATTATTTTAGCTGGGGCATGAATAATTGAGTTGAAGGCAAACTAAAGTCAGTGATCCCACTTAGCAGGTTCTATTACTGTAGGATATGATCATTCAGTCTTTCATGTTCCACAGAACTGGTGTTAATTTAAAAGTGATATTGCTAGCTGAGCCAGGTGAGGTACAGACCAAGGAGCCTATTTATGCTGTCATGCCTAGATGGCTGAGCTAGGTGATCTGTAAATGCTCTTTTGGACAGAGAAGATCTTCTTCAGACAGGGCTTCACAGCTGCTGGTTTCATCTCCTGCTTTGATTTGCCTTTAAAGGAGGTTGTTTATGGCTTGTCTTGCCTGCACAACATCACCTCGGCAGCAGGTGGGAGACTTAAAATTGTTGCTGGGCCAGGTTTAACATCCTTTCCCAGTCCTGAAGACAGATGTGTTTTAAGGGTAGTATGGACATGCCCTTTACTACCCACTGCTATACACTGTGGCTTCAGTGCCTGCTGGAAATACAGGATAGGCTGACCTGCGTGTCTTCACAGGCTGTTTTTAATCTGATAGTTCATTCGGACCTTGTCTATCCCGTCTAGCTCATCTACCCACCTTCCTCTCCCATTTCAAGCACTCCATATACTGCTAAGATGAATTGTGTGTTGGCCAGCCCCATAACTGATTGCTTTGCCAAAAGCGAGGAAATGAGCCTTGAGTTGCTGTGCACCGCTTTTAAAGGTAAAACGGGATGCCCCATGTGAAGACAGCCCTGCATGTTTGACACGCTGGGAAAAGTACAAGCCATGCTTTCGATCTCCCTGTCCAGGATCAATACGCCACAGAATGAAACAGTTCAGAGGTGCTCAGAATTGAATGTGTGACCTAGAGTACTGATCCTGACATCTTAATCTTTGGGAAGCATTTACATGCCCAGCTTAAGCACTTGTATCATTAAAACAGTATTGCAAAGACAGGTCATACTGTACAGCATGTCTAGGGTTATGAGGTTGGCTCTTTTATTTCTTTAAATGGGCTCTTGCTGGGAGGACGGAGTGGCGGGGGGCAGAGGTTGGCTTGGTAGGGTGTGGCGAATTGGAAAGGATCCCATGCAAGCAGAAGGCTGGAACTGGGAGATGAGTCATGCTTTAAAAAACCCACAAAACTACCCATTTTCTACATTCATTCTTCTGCTGGAGGCTGTGAGCTAAAGCGGTTGCTGTCCCCACCTACTTGCCATAGAGCCCCTCATGGGGTTGCTCCTGTGATTTTAACTCATTTTAATAAGGATGATCCAGTTTGCTTAAACTCTTATGAGCTCATTTTGACAGGAAAGACTCAGCTAACAAAGGGGCTAATAATATCCTACAGAAGGAGAGTTGGAATGCACTGAGGATCATAAACTTGTCATCTCACATAACTGTAGCCAAAAGAAGATGGAGATTCATAAGGAGGAGGTTGAGTTAGCCTTGAAGAACAGGTCTACTTACTTCTAGATTTAGCAATTATAAAATCTATAAATAGAAGGTTTGTGGTTTTTTTGGTAAAGAAATGCTGAAAGAAATTGAATTTTTAATATGTTTTAGCTATCTTGTAATCTCTTTGGATATACATAGAAGGACCTAATCCTAGCACTTCACATGTGAGGAATATTAATATTTCACATGAACCATTTTCTAAACTGTCTGTTGCATTCAACAGAAAACAGATCGAATTTCTTCTGGGCTGATAAMCTGGCAGGCATTAATTTGGGAGTCCAGTAACTAATACTGGACTCAGATTTGAAATAACACTGGAAAATGAACAGACAGGGAACTGTGCATAGACTCCTGATGCTAGCGAGTTGAACCTCCTGTTTCAGAGGTGGATTCATGGGACAGTGATTCAGAAGTGGATCCCTGATGCCTGGATATCTGACCTGTTCCATAAGGTTCAACCCACAGATAACGTTAGTTGTGTCAAGGGTCTCATCAGACAACGTCTGTCTTGCACACGGAAGCCAGCAAGCTCAGTGAAAGTTAAACACAACCTACAGCTGCCAAGATCGGGGGGATGGAAATTGTGTCTCGTGCTAGACCTTTAGGATGTTATCCTTTTCTCTTAAACATAATATGAAGGTCTGGTCTGTGAAAATGTAGAGTTACTTCTTTTTAAGGTTACTTTTTTTTAACTAGGAGAAATAAGTCTTGATTACATCAGAAATATAGCAACTTTATGCTAGGCAGGACTTGCAGAAGTGAAGCTGACAGGAGGCGGCCGGACTACAAATTAAAAATGAACCAGACCAGCCTTTTCTCATTCCACCAGCTCAGAAAAATATTGAAAGTAAACCGCTGGCAAGTAGACAGTGAAAAGCAAATTAGATTTGGGACCAGATGGTGTAGATCAGTATAATACAAGTTGATGTCAATAAAGCGGTGTGATTAACGCTGCCAAGAATATCACTCATGATCTTTTTCAATTTCAGGTGTTATTTGTAGCACAGGTGAGGCAGTTACACACAGATGCATGCACAGATCATTTCGGAAAGTAGGATTTAATTGAATCTCTGTTCCAAGAGAAAGGGCTAGGCCTGTATCCACATTTATCTGGAAATTTGCAGGCACTGGAGACTGCCCTGGAGCAGGGGGGGAATCTGGGGCTGAGGAGGAAAAAGAGCAGCTCATCTATGGCTGACCACAAAACTCAGTGCAGGACTTGATCCTGAGCACTGAAGGCTCCCTTGCTGGGAAGGGACCTGAAAGGGCTTTGACTTGATGCTGAGTACCTGTGAGAGCCTCCCTTGACTGCTTTTAGTTTGCATGTCTGCATCCCTTGGCGCTTCGGAAGAGCTCTGAAGGATTTCACGTTGTTTGCTGCTTGGTCTGTACAATTCCTTACGCACTGCCAGCAGCCTCCCTTTCAAGGGCAAAATATTTACCCGAAATGCAATTCTCTCTCAACTTCAGTCAGAATGTGGATGATTATTTATGTAAGTACTGTTACAGAAACAAGGCACGCTTATTCTTCCTTTTGACTGTAGTCTGAAGCAGGAAGAATTAGGGAGTCTCACAGGAGAGAGACACTTTTTTTTTTTTAAAAAAAAAACCAAAGACTTAAAGTATATCAGAACTGTTTAGCTAAATCCTTGGGCTTTTCCAGATATGTCCCTCACTGATTAATTTAGTGTACACTTTGCAGTCATGGTCCAAATTAATAAAAGATTCAACTTCAGGAGTATCTTCATGGTGCGTTTTATAAATTAAGCTATTAGAGTTAATCGTTAATAAGAAGAATCATTGCCAGTTCTGTGTGCCAGTTAAAACATGACTATTTTTATATGCAAGTAATAATAAATTATAGCTGACATTAAAGCTATCTCCTCTTGTGTATGCTGTTAAAAATATTTGGATTGACATTTCATATGAAAAAAACTTTTAAAGAATGGAGAGAACATGTTGTCCTTCACATACCAGTATTTTGAAAATTAGTGTCTGATAATTGGGCAACGTGTATTAGGATGATGGATGTGATTTCAGTATGCTTTATATCATTCCAGTAATTATCTATTTTATTACACTCATATTTACTGAGCAATATCCAAGTGGAGCGTTACCTCATCAATACTGGCTTACTCTTGTCAAAAAACAAGATCTACTCATCTTCACTGTTGGTGGGTATTGCCTGACCATAATATCCTTGAGACTCTTCATTTTCAGGATGCTCTGTGAATTAATTATGAAGAATACTTCATATAGTCAAAAGTCTCAATGTAGTAGTTCAGCTCCTGATGGCCTGCTGAAACTCTATACGAATATCTGATAGAAAAATGAGATTTATGTAAAATAAAGGCCTCACTAGTGGATTAGATACAAATCTGCAAAATAGAGTTGTAAAAGATGAGTTTGATGATAGAATGAAGAATATCTTTAAAAATGAGTCACATCGTTTTGGGTGATGTAGCTGTTTTCCAGGAAAAATCTGTTGCCAAGGATCAGGGCATCCTTGGCAAACTTAAATGTGCTATCAACATCCTTTCACAGAGCTGAACTCTTTTCTTTTTAATGTTTTTGGTATGGAACTTGGTAAGAGATTTCAGCTCAGTTCAGGAGATAAGTATCAGTCAAGACTGACTTTTTGTCAGTTTTGCCCTTAGGAAGACATGAAATAGTTTGGCCAGCTCCGAGAGTATTTAGAGACTTCATTCTTATATCCTATATATTGCTATGGGAATTTAGACATTCAAATAGAAAATCTGATCCTTATAGATGAATATTTCGTTCTCTGACTCTGCCTTTTGAAATATATTTTTAATGACTTAATATGCAAGTTCTTCATTCTCTGGGTGCATCTTTTTCAGTGCTTCTTGTGCTMATTAATCACACTAGCAATTCCTAGTCTTTGTAGCACACCAGGAGTTAATATATTCACTCCCTTTTGTGTGTGTGTTTATAAGCGTGTGTCTCCCCTTTGGTTTGTATTGAATCTGAAGCCTGAAGTGACGATCAATGGCTCAGATTATTTCCTTGCTGTCAGCTATTGACTTTCTCTCAGCCTGATATCAGAGCTCCTTTCCCAGGGTGATGCTAGCAGGGTAGAAATAGGAGGGGGAGAGCAGGCAGGGAGGTGAGGGGGAGCTGAAGAAAAGCTTGATAGAAGTCTTGCAGTTTATTTTACAGCATCTATAACTGAATGTACATGAAGAGGGGAAAAAAATGCCAGAAAACTGCAGTTTAGGGTGGAAAATCAAAGAGGCTGAAACTATCTATCAGTGATGTCAAAACTGGGCTAGCTTTTTTTTTTTTTTTCCTAAGAGGATTTTTATTTATATGATGATAGTTGTTTTTCTCAATGTTTTTGGAAGCCCAAAACTATTTAATTAGCTAAACCACCATGCTGGTTGGGCAGTGTGGCTTCCCTTCATTACAGCAGAAATAATCAAGACCAGTATGTGTGAACACAAGGTCCTCCAGGTTCTGGAGGAAGGCTTTTCATCTGTCCATCTATTAAAGTGTGGGTTCTTGATTCATCATTCTCTGCTATGTCTATAATCACCTACATCAGAGCACAGCAGCTACAAATTAATTCCTAATTAGAATAGTAGCATTTTACCTTTTCTGCTGAAGATGATGCTGAAGTGTCAAAATAGAAAAAAAGGTAGATGTTTTCAAGGGAAAGTGAATTTGTCATTAGAACATCAATAGCTTCATTTCCTGTTATAAGAAAAGTCTCTCTTCTCCAGGTCCAATTTTTTTATAGGGAAGTAAGCATCTTTAGCTGGAATTCTTTAGGCTTTGAATGAAAGGATTATAAGCTTTTAAGAGACAGTATAGATGTGGAGACAATAGGGAGAAAATAATGGAGTAATGGTGAAAGAGAAGCTAGACATGGGTGACTCTTTGAAGGACTGGCAGCTGATTTTGGAAGAAGAGAAGGTCCTGAGTTGGTCAGTGTCTCTCCAACTAGGCTTCTTTTCCCAGCTCCACTGCTGAGGGCTGGGAGACTCCTTCAAGTCAAGAGAAAATTTCCACTGACCTCAGTGAACTGAAGTCCTTGGCATTGCTCCAGGGCTGGAAGATGTAGAGGGAGAGTGCGTGTGGCAGCCCTGACTCAAAGCCCAGACACCGGTGTGGGAAGCTGGACAGACAGGTGGGATGTCTTGTGTCTCTGAGTTACAGCATTGAGTGTGAACTGGAAGCCGATCCTCTGCTGGGTGCCCTGGTGCCTTCGGTGTGGAGGTCATAGAGGAAAGGCTGGAGGAGGAAAGGATGAGCGTGTCTGTGGGCAGAACAATACCTTGGTTTTGGATCTGATTTGGATTTGATTTAGGTACCGAGTTGCTCTGATCTGTCAAAGTTGGGGCTGTACTTGTGCAGTTCAAGGTGCAGGGGGAATTTAAAATAAATGCATTGATTAAAGACACAGTATGGTTTAGGCAGCTGACCAAGAAGTTGGCACAATCTCTATTTTGCACAAGAGAGATCCCATTCTGTCATAGATCTTCCTGGGATGGGATCTGATCCTCCCCTCCTCTCCCCATGCTTATTTTGTTGGTCAGTTCAACCCTGTATTTTTATCATATAGTCTGTCACTAACATATGTACATACTGATGTGTAAATACAAATATATAAACTAACTTCAGCTAGGTTGGAAAGATAAACAACAACCTTTAACAGAAGTTGCCCCCATTGGATCTGCCTGAAAGCAGACAGCAGAGTTGCTTGTTTAGCCCAATTTAGTTTTCGTTTAGCCAGACCAGAGAGTCTATATTACAAATGGCATGTGGCCACCACAGTAGCAAAGTCGCTGTTTACTTAATCAAACATGATTAATGCATTGGTTTTACATTAGTATCTGCTTTTCTCCATTGTGGGAGTAGTCAAGGGATTCCCTTTGTCTGCTAGCAAGGAAGAACATGTTTTTTATCCTATCCTGCTTATTGTGCAGTCATGTCAGCAGTAAAAAATGTCTTTAAATATGCCTTCTTTTATCAGTGGAGAGATCAATACAGCAACTTTTTGAAAGCATAATTCAGTTACATGTGTTGTGGGAGACTAATGCGAACTCTCTTGGTGAGGCTGCTTTTCAGATAGTCGGGAAAAGACAGCATGGACTTTATTTCTGAACAGGGTAAGATTAAAGGGATTTCACATGTGCTTTGAAAATATCTTATAAGGGAGGACGGTTCAGGCTTACAGCAGGACCTGTGCTACAGAATGGAAATAAAGCATTGCTAGAGATAACGTTTGCCTTTGCTTCCAGTGGTGGAGTCAACAGAAAATCTCTGCTGCTGAATTGGACCTAAACCTAATGATGACACTGGTGGATGGTGAGGACAGCGGCTAGATGGATGTGTTGACTTCAAGTGAAAGCCACCACTGAAATGGGAAGTTTTCACCAAAGAAATAACTGCAAGGGCTAAACCCTGTCCAGAGATAAGCTGAAAGATTTTAAGGGGCTTTGAGAGGTGTTGGTCAGATATGTCCTTGGTGAAACTTTGCACTTGGTAAGTGAAGCATACTGAAGCCAGTTGAAGGAGGCACCGATGTGCACCATGATCTTTTCTGCTGCTCTTCCTTGGGTAGGACATGCTGTTAAAAGAAATACAGTGGCACTATTTGGTGGCTTTTCCTGGCAGGAAAATGAGGAGCTGACCTGAGTTGGTAAGCAGGCTACCACAGCAAGGTACGATTTGGCTGGGACATCACTACAAAGGGCTTGAAAAATATACCTCAAGTATGGTGTAAGAGGATTTTGAACCACCATCCCTGATAGCTTTCAGGTGATTACCTTCTGGATTTTCTTTTCCCATTCATAAACACCAAGGAGGTTTTCCTACTCCCTTGCAAATGCTTGAGTCCTCTTTGACTCCAAAAAAGGTTGGGCCAGTACCTTCCCTAGACTCAGTCATTCACAGTCCCTCTATCACCAGTCGGGATAAATTTAATTACTTATGACTACTTTTTTATAGCATGCTCACAAAATCTCATCATGAATCAGAAAAGACATCCATAAAAGCAACTGAAATCCAGAATAGTCATCGCATAATTGACCGTAAAACATGCTGATGACTTTGTTGTCCTTAGCACATTGTCAGCCTGGTTGTACCTCACTACCTCTGTGCAGAAACGTTTTCATTTCCAGACCGATTCCTGTACTTGTCATAGTCATTAACATGTAAATATATCTCATAAAGCTCAGAAATGAACTCATAATTATAGCTTTTCCAGCCATTAACACGTGTGATAGTTAAGTCTGATTATGAACTTCGCCTGTCCACGTTCATTGGCAGCGCGTTCCTGCGGGTCTCTGTATTTCTTTGCCTCCTCTGAGCTGGACTGACTTGGGAGTCCATAAAGCTAAACTCTAATTATTAAATAGCAGTACTAGTCCTTGCATTGGGCTTAAATGTGCAAGAGAGCATTTCTTCTTCCAATTTTCAAATGTTTTTAACCTGCTTATTGAAAATATCATCCTAGAAATATGAGTCCCTGACTTTGAGAGATGCCCTGGAATTTAACAGCCCATTATTTTTCTATGGGCAATTTATTGCAGTCAAAAGTGATACAGTTCACGGAAGGCGGGTGGATGGATGGCTGAATCATTCCATCACCTGTCATGACTCATTCCCATCATTTCCGTCTCTTCATGAAGGGTGCATAAACATGTCTGCAGACTTAATCATGGCTGAGAGTGTCTCATTAAAATATTACCTTGGTTAGGGTCAGAAAAATGGTTATGTAGCCCCATGGCTAGATTGCAGAAGAGAGAGGGGGATCAAGATTTTTGACTGCTTCATTCAGAGGATGTCCAAATCAAAAACATGCTGGGTCTGGCAGAGCAGGGACTTCAGTCTGGGCTCTTTTTCTTGAGCTTCTCACCTCTGCAGGCAATTCCCCAGATCTGACTCCTTCAGGTACTTTGTAGAGTACTGTTTGGTCTGGCCTCTGTGTGGTAAGTTAGCATACACTTTGTGTGTGTTCTGTCCTCCTTTCCCAACAAGACTCTCATAGGATGAACTGTGCAAGCCCTTTTGTGGCTTGGCTTAATCTGTCTTCAAAGTGTGCTCGGAGGACTTACCCAGCCAGTTCCTCCCGACAAGTGCTTGCTTGGCCCATGCTCCAAACTGACCTGCTGTGAGCTGACCTCGCCAAACGCCACGTGGCCACAGTTAACTCGAGCAGAATTTATGCAGAGGGCACTGCATAACCCAGTTACACAACTTCTCTTTTGGAGCTGGCTTGTGTCTGGTCAGGTTGGAAGATGGGCAAATGTCTCTGAAAAAAGGCTTAATGTATGTGTATCTTTCACAAAGAGCTATGGCTTCTTTTTTTGTTTGTTTGGTTTTGGTGGTAGTAAGGCCCTACTGAAGAGTTAATCAAGTGCTTAAAAGGAGGTATGTGTGTAGGGGCCATTTATCTGATGCAGCCAAAAGCAGCAAGGTGGCTGGATTGCTTGCAGATGGGGAGCTTGCTTTATTGACCACTGTTGAGCAAGTCCCAGACTGGTGGAAGTGAAAGGAAGACAGTTTGGACCAGGTACTCTACTTCAACCCCATCTCCAAGGGATGAGGGAAGAGAAAAAGAAAGAAAATATCTCAATAGTTGCGTTAAAAGCTGTTTGACACATGCTTAAATCTGTGCAGATAAGRTTATTATTATTGTAGCAATAAAATTTTATTATTTGTTTGCTGTAATGCCTAAGAAATCTAATCACAGGTTAAGATTGCGCTACAGTAGGGATAGCTAAAACAGACCAGCAAAAATACAGTGTATGCCCAAAGGAGTTTATCATCTGGATGTCACATACCCTTGACAGCAAGGTATCTCCAGGCTGAGCACAGCAGCGATAAGCTTATGCACCTGTCGGCTCTGTGGAAGAAACACGGTGCTGGTGGGGAAAGGAACGGGTTCTGCGGTTCTGTGGGTAACGCAGCCACGGCTCAAAGTGGGGCTGGGGTTGAGACACACGCCAGGTGCTCCCCAATAGATAGAGGCTCTGGGACTGCATCCCTGGAGTGCAGCGAAGCATAAGCAGGCTTGAATTTGCCATCCCTTGGCCTCTGGTGGAGCTTGCAAACCATGGCCGACCTCTGTCCAATGTCTTCTCCAGGTCTGTGCCTCGCAGACATCACCTCAGCAATTGTTGTTGGCTCTTCTTGAGATGATTCTTCATCCCTGGCTGCACGGTGACGTGATGTAATCGTGCGAGTGCAGTCCCTTTATTGCACTAAGAGCATAATGCCCCATTATTCTAAAGACAAGGGTAGGGGGAAACAGCTGTTTTACTGATTATGTAAATAAAAGCATGACTCTCCAGTCCTCCCTCCTCCAGCCCGTAGTAATCTGCGCATTGTCACCATCCACTCAGCTCTTTGCCCCTGAGTGCCGTGAAAGCGGGCAGCGTGCGGATCTGGAAGGCTGCCCTCGCTGTGCTCACTCTGGTCCAAGCGGTTTTGTGAGTCAGGCGCTTTGCTTTCGCACAGAAACCCATCCTCTGTCCTGCCTTTCCATTTGCTCATGCCCCTCTCCTGCCAAAGTAACCATCACAGGGACGGTGGGGGGGGGGTGGTGCAGAGAGGAGAGAAGCGGCGTTGCCAATCTCTCATTAATTTTTATATGTGGGATGATAGGGGAGATGCATGTGAGAGTCTAATAATAATGAGCTGAGGTCCCAGAGATGGTAAGCAAGGCAAGCTTCTTTAACTAACAACTTAATTATAATAAATTTGAGCCTAAGAGCACCAGGCAAGTAAATCAATCAACCCTTGCAGGCGGGCTCATTAAAACTAGTAAAGTACAGACCGAAAAGGTCATCTTATTAAAAGGGATTAGCATTTTCCAGTTAAATCCTTTGCTGCCCATACGTGCTAGGAGAGAATTTGCATTCTGAGCTTGTCTGTTGTTGCAGTGGTAAAAGGGCTGACCTTGCACAGCAATAAATGCCTTCGGTCCCTGTGGCCGGGCCCTTGGCTGGCTGGTGCCAATGGGCAAGGCTGTATAAATGCTGGTGGAACTCTGCCAGTCTGGTCCAGCTGTGGGTTGCCAACTGTCCCATGGAGCACACTGAAACACGATCAGGGGTGAGTTCTCTCTTGCAAAATACGAGTGAGCTCGGTCTCCAAGCTTTTCTCCAGTCCTGTGTCTTACAGACTGAGACATCACCTCAGTAATTGTTGTTGGCTCTTCTTGCAATGACTCTTCCCTGGCTGTGTGGGATGTCTCTTCTCCTGTCAGGTCTTCATATATTGTAGCCCTCAAGCAGCATTTTCTATCTTTGCCTTTCTTCCTGGCTGTAGGATGCAGTACTTTGGGTTTTCTAGTGCTTTGAGAGGCAAATTTCACAGACCCTATTATAATCTTCTTCCTTTAGGAGAGTATATTTACCTTGGAAGAAACATTAAACTGAGAACAGCTATCCAAACAGCTGGCATCCTTCTTCCTGTTTTTCTTTTCTATCAGATACAGTGTTGGTGGCAGGAGAGACATTTTTTTCCTTTTCAAACTTTCCTCTACCCACACTTGCATTCCAGTGGTGACCCTCTGTCTGTGCAACAATGCTCGCTGCTATCACGGAAAAGCGACATGAAAATTGCTGCATCATTCAGAGCATCCGTGCAGCTGGAGCGGTGGGGCTTGCAGGGGATGCTGCTAGAGTGCTCTTTCCTGCTCCCACATTGCATTTCTGATGGTAACTGATTTTATGGGGAAAATACCAATTGTGTCAGTGTCTGTCATTGGTTGAGCAAAATGCCTGGAGTCARGATCATCTTTTCAACTAAGAGGAGACTGCATTTAGGGAGCTGGGGAGGGGTAGGTTACATAGACCAGCCCCTATGTAGCACACACACAGCTCTGCCCCTCTAACCCTGTTCTTGATAAGCCTACTGTCTCCCAAAGAGGAGTCAGGTGGCCGCTACCTCGACCCTGCTGGAGCTCCAGCAGCTTGGTCAGCTAGCGAGGCAAGGGGGCATATCAGCTATGCAGTCCTGGGTCCAGACTGACACCGAATATAGTGGGTACAGCTCATGGCACGCTTCCTTCGGCTCCTGCTGCACTCAGGCAGCACTTCAATTGCACAGTAGTTTGCAAGTAAGTGTACTGCATATGATGGAAGGTCCCCTTCAGTATTTTTGCTCATTTTGGAAGGCCTTTTTCTTTTAAGCCTTGGGAGACCTCAGGGGCGTATAGGAAATTAATTAGAGAGTCTTGCAGCAGTTCAGGAGTTCATTCAGAACAAGTAGTTATGTGTTGGAAAATACGGTGGGAGAGGCAAGTATGAGAAAGAGATCAAGCATCTCTTTTATCCCACTAGGCTTCCCTTCTGCATAGGAAGTACTGAGAGTCTTTCCAGCTCCACTTGAGCCATCAGCAGAGCACATCACAGAGAGTGACATGCTGCTAAGGGTTGGGGGGGGAGAGAAAGAAGGAAGAAGAAAATATTTATTTTCTACCATGTTTCCAGTCAGCCAGCACTGTGGTACTTGGGCATGCTTGTGCTATCTCTCCATTACAGCAAAAGACTGCTGAGCAGAAGGTATGGGTCTTGAGCCTGTCCTTGGCAGGGAAGGGCTGGCTAATGGCCACAGGTAGGTGACTACCACTCTGTGTTCCCTCCTTAGCTCCGAGAACTTGCTGGGGAACCTTTAGATATTGTTGCTTAACTTTTCTGCATCAGTTTTACGATTTGGTGCGTAATACTTACTATACGTATATTAGCTAAGATGCTTAGATGAAAGCTGTTACTGACTACGTAGCTGTATTTCTGCTTTGTTTTAAGCACTCAGACTCCCCCTCTTTMCAGTGTATTGGGGCTGCTGTAATCTGCAGCCCCGTTAACATGCTGCAGCTGAGTGCAGAGTTTGAGCCACTTTCTTACGCCTGTCCTGCAGGCACCTTTGGTTTCACGCATCCCTTGAACCTCTGAATGTCACTAGCTTTGCGTGGATTTCTTGTCTTGATGAGTGAGTTTCCTCAGATGAGGAGGAGCCCCTTATCCTCCCCATCTGTAATAATTTTTCCTTCTTCCACAGGGGCAGGGACAAATTCAGGACAGATCTAGTAACACCATCACTGTGTATGAGTTCTGTTAGCCAGTGTGATCAATACAGGAGTCAATTAAAGTAGTACAGTTTTATTGGAATACTCTAGAAAATACCCATTCTTTGTTCTCATATTTTCCACTCACTGCCCCCCTTCACATTCCTTTAGCCTTTGCCCAAATTTCACCTCAAACCACAAGCAATTACTCTTCTATTTTTTTTTCCAGTAGGTGAAGGGTTAAAACAATAAATATATTGGTTCCTGTTTTTCCTCTCTGCAGCTCTGGGCTCCAGCTGGGTGCAGACATGGAATAGTAACAAGTCCATGGGAAAGGCTCATCTTCTCACAGCCCTTACAGCAGCACTCCAAGCTCAGTGTGAACTTCCCAGAGCATGGTGGCGGAGCTGAAGCCCTCACTGATGCTGCTGGGAACCTCTCGCAGGGAGTAAAGCGATGGGGTGGAGATGATACATATGTGAATCTAAGCTGGCTTCAAGGTATGTATGAAGAACAGTGTACTTGGTCCTCAGCTGAGTTAAAAAAATATATATACTTATATATTGCTGTGGGTATCGGCAGTTGGCTATTTCCATACTGCGTGTCTCTGGCTGGTAACTTCTAGACCTGGAAGAAAAATGCATTTCTGGTGTAAAAGACAAACACGAGGCAGCAAGATCAGCTCAGTGCTGTGTTCTGGTGTCCAGATACATAACGAATAACTCAGTTTTGCTTTTGCCCTTTCACAGCAGGTGCTCTGTTTCATGAACCATAGACCCTGGGGGCCAGGTAGACAATTTCTGCTTGCTTACACTTTTTTCTCTGAGCTGGTTTAAATGCTTCAAAAGAAGCATAGTCAAGAGAAGACTGGTGCCCCAGGCGTGAAGGGATGAGGGGTAGAAGGAAAACCAAGCTCTCCCAGGGCTCTCTGGCCCTGCTGGCACCGAGGGCCAGCGACTGCTGCAGCTGCAAACTCTCCATGTGCAGCAAGGAAGCAGCCACCTCTCAGCACATTTCTTGCCTTCTCCCCTTGCAGAAGGGCTGCCCACCTGGCGTACAGGTAAGCCACAGTCCTGCAGCGCTGGGGCAGCTGATCCCCATCTCCTCCCTCACATGGGGAGTAGGTACTTTTTTTAGTCCTGCTAAATGCTTTCTGTTCCTCAATGTTTCCTGATGGGAGAGAGGGAATACTGTATCTTTGCAGATTGATAAGTTTGCTTGGATTGGTGTCTCAGCCTGGAGAATAGCAAGAGCTAAGGACAGAGAGGGACAGACCTCTGCATGAAGACTGGCATGGTGTAGGCAACCTGGGTGGTCTCAACTGAGTCCAATCCCATTTTCATTTCTCTTTGGCTCCATGTGTGCTCATGGAGAGTTACTGTGGCTCAGTTGTCATTGCTGTTTAGTTATAAAAACCTGATCATTGTCTCAAAGCCCAGTTCATGGGAATGTGAGTGACAACCCTGTTCCTAACCTAGTRTTAGTAGGGAATGCCAGTTCACAGGGAGGTCTTCAGTATGTTGTGCATGGTTTATCATGGTTTATCTTCTGGGGGTGCAGCAGAAAGGAACAGCCACGTGATGGTAAAGTTGTGACGGGGGGGGCTCATCAGCTTGGCACAGGTGTATTGGCACTGCAAGGTGGCAGGATGACCTTAGGTAGTAATGCTATTATGCTTTTGTTTTGCTAAAAGATGTTAAAGCCCAGAGTCAAAAGGAYTGAAACTGGAGTGGGCAGAGATGAGAGAGCATTGCTGGATGTCTGTCATGTCAGCTTAAGGGGGGTGAAAGTGCCAGGAAGCCAAAACCAACAAGCTGCCCCAAATTGTGCCTGATGCTACTAAGCACTGCACCCCTTGCAGTCCCTTTGATTAAACACAAGAAATTTCTTTGTTTTCATGCATTCTTTGTGGAAAAAACTAAAGGGGAAAAAAAMCAGGCAGCTATGAGACAGTCTGTACTTCCCCTACCCCTAGCCAAGCAGTAGAGAGCAGTGGGAAACAGTTAGCGAAGGTGTCAGATTTTCTCTAAGGGCAGCCACAAGGCTCTTGTGCCAAACGCTATTTGACATTTAATTTAAGACCCATGTGAAGTAACAGCCAGAGCAGGCAGCAGGCAGAGCGTTCCAGTTGACAGACTGGCTCTATTTGCTTTAATTTCCTTAGCGTGATGGCCAAGTTTATCTGCGAGCGAGAAATACTCAGGGTATTTTTTTTTGTTAGCCCATCGTGAAAAGAGAGCACTGTGTTGTGTTCAGACACCGTTTTGGGCTTCAGGTGGCCTTCATTAGGGAACATAATGCAAGAGAGCTGTGCGTCAGTGCCAGAGGAGCCAAAGAAAGTTGCGCCTCTGATTAAATAATGCCGAAGTCAAACACTGGATTCCTCGTCTGAACTGAGCCATTCAGCAGGTGTAAAGATGGAGAGAGAGGATCTGTGTGTGGTGGTTAACAGCCTCGCAGCCAGGAGGTGTGTGGGGGAGCAGGGAGGGCTTCCTCCTTCCTTAAATGTGGGTGTCACGACCACTCAGGGCAGAGGGGTTTACATGAGGATGCCGTCATGTTGTACATGTGCAAAGGGACCATCCACAACACCTTTTCTGCTCTGTGTGGTTTGTGCTAGAAGCCCATAGATAGGGAAAGAAAGGTCAGGGGTGGTGATGGGAAGACTGCAAAGGTGTTATTTGCATTCCGGTTGCTTTTGTTTTCCTGCTGTCACTGGGAAATGGATCTAGTGTGCTGCTAAGGAGGTGAAATGGAAATAAAACATACCTGGGTATATGGAGGGAGTAGTGGGAGTTTCTGGCCAAGCCCTATGTGAAGAGGAAAGCAGCAGTGGAAGCTGGGCTGACTGTGTAGTTAATACTGGCAAAGGGGAAATGTTAAGAGGTGGATGTAGAAACAAGTCGGGAAACGTATTAGTTCCTTGAATTTACGTTTGTTTTTTTTTTTTTTTTTTTTTTTAAAAGAAAATAAATGTATTTGGTCAGCAGAGTGAAGCATGGTGGTACCTCCAAGGGTGCAAGTTTGGTGATGAAGGTGTGGAAGAGTTATGTTAGCTGCACAGATAAGGAGTATCAGGGGAGGAAAGGTCTACGAAGCAAGTGGTTTGCCATAGTGAAGACCAAAGGCAGCTGCAGAACATGGAAGCAGTTGGAGGAGAAGGGCTCCCCAGGCAGTGGGACAGAGACAGCAGCCTGGAGGCGGTGTTGGCTGGGTGGAGGAGGACTTGGCTGCTTTCCCAAGGTCATTAGGAAGTCTAGACTTTCCCATAAAAGGGTCCCATTTGCTGAAGAAATCCTTGGGCTACCAACACCCTGAGGGCTTCACATAGACTGTAAAGACATCCAGAACAGCCTTGCTACACTGAGGTACCTCCCCCRAGTTTTTCTGTGTATATGGACCTCGGAAGCTGAGTTTGGGACAGGCTGGCAGGAATGAAGGTGGCTCTGGGGCTGGCCCACCTGATGGTTGGGGCACTGCTGCTCCAGGCTGGCTGGGTTTTGCTCCTCATCAGGTTCCTCGCCCAGCAGACAGGACAGAGGAGCCAAAACCAACTGCATTCCTCTTAGAAAGCCAGAAAGCAAATAACTGCTTCTGTGTGCCGATGGAGGCATTTGAGGAACTCTATTCATGCAGCTGTTCCCGAAACTCAGAAAGGAGATTTCCACCTCTGTGACAAACCTCTCCTTGGTGCCTGGTGACTTGCGGGTTATTTGACCAATTGGTTGGTGCCATCCTATGGCTTTAAGCTCTTTAAATACCAGCTGCCCTCCTTATGTAGAGAGTAACTCTCAGTCTAACATAACCCACCTGGAGAGAGCTTCTTTATAGCGGTGTTCAGAGTAAATCACGAGTCCAAACCCCTCTCGGATCATAGAGTATGCTTTTGTTCCTGTTGATGGGGCTTGCCAACTTATGCTGCAACTTACCTTGGAAGGAGAAACCAGAGCGAGTTGCTAAAGGCAGGGAAAAAATGAGTGCAGCTTTCTAATTTAGTCAGAAAAAAAAAAAAATTAAAAGGTTGAGAAATGCTTTTCTTGAATGAGGGTTTGAACGCCTGGGAGACTGGCAATTGTTGTATCCCATTCTTTTTGCAAGCCCAGCTATGTTATCCTTGTCTTAGGGCCCCCTTGTGAAAATTAGTGTCAGAAAAGACTGGCCTGGTGGACTGAATCCTGCAAGTCCAGCCCTGGGATAAAGTATCTACTGATGAGCACTGGGGACAGACAATGGTGCCCACCCCAAAAGAAACAATGCTGGGGGCTGCCGTGGTGGGTAAAGAGCGTGGTCAGGCTTCTGCCCAAAGGAGACAGCTTGCTGAAAGTGAGAAGCCTCCTGGCAGCTGCACAGACTTAGATGATGTTGATTCAAGGCTTGAGGAGTTTGTAATCTAGCTGGGACCAGCAGTATGGTTTGGAGAACCGTAATGCAGTYGGAGATGATACCATCTTGGGAAGATGTGACTAGCCTGGGACCATTGCTAAAAGGTTTCTGTGTGCATTTACCATAAGTTTTTGCGGCATGATTTCTTTTTCATAATTGGGTCTTCCTGAACGGCAGTTGGATGGTTTAGCAAAGAGAAGACTGTGTATTAAAAATTGAACACCACAATGTAGGAAGGAATCCTGAATAGCACTAGAGGACCTTCCAAAACTGGTGTTTATCTTTTCTTTGCTTTTAACAATCCAATTTCCCTTTGTGCGTTGTGTGTGCAGAGGGGCTAATCTAAACTGAGCTTATCACAGCAGAAGAACTGGAGCAACTCCAAGTATGTTGGCCTATGTCCTGGAAATAGGAGACTGCTTATACATTTATCTGCAGCTTATTTTCAAGGGAAAAAGGAAGGGCTTGAGTCCTGCACAGGGTAAAATTCTCTTAGTGTATCATCTCGTCCTGTGGAGTAGGAYGTAGTCCCAGGTTTCATGAGATGCTGTTTTCCCTCCCGGGTCTGTTGAAAAGCTGCTGTGTCAGACTGGGGATCTTTACTGTTCAGATGGGAAAGTACCTCTCAGCAGGAGTGAGAGATGAGGCTTAAAATACATGTGATAAGCTTTATCCTCCCGTCCCAAATCTTTTCACCCACTGCCATGATTAAATTTGTGAGAAGAGTCATAATAATAAATAAACTATACATTATTGAGGGCAAAAACTCCCAGGAGGGGGGGCATTGAGTGGAACAAACAGATACAGTCACATTTAACAATGAAACAAAGGGGCAGACTTTGGCTGAACATCAGGAAAAACATACTGAGAGTAAAATAAATTTGGCTGTAGGACAGTTCCCAACAACAGTAGCAGCACTCCTGTTACCCTGTCTCATTTTAAACACTCCTGTAGGCAACGCTCCCATCTGGGCCWGGATAGAGAAGGTTTTGGTCACCTGAATATTTTGGAGATGTCACCTTTTCTTTAGCCCAAAATTTTCATGGAAAAGATTTTGAATCAATGGAGACAATTTCTTTCCATCTCAGCCATTCTCTTTTTTTTTTGGTAGCAATGAATTTTAAAAAGAAAAATCACTTTGGAAAGGTGGGGACAAAGGACTTTTTCAGCTGGTTTAGCACATCTCTTCCTTTAAAAGAGTTTTGAATCAGCCACCCTCAATTCAGATTCTTTGCATGAGGTAATGGTATCGATATGAGTTGGAGGAAGTGATTAAAAGGTGAAGACACTCTTCCTTCTAGTCCYGATCACAAACCTGCATCTTCTGAGTTGATAAGATACTAAGTGAAATGCTGCTGGCAGGCAGAGGCCCGAAGGGCAAATGGCGCCGGCAGGCATATGGCAGAAGGGGAAATGGTGCTGGCGGGCAGAAGCCAGAGGGGGAAATGGCGCCGGCAGGCAGACGGCAGAAGGGGAAATGGCGCTGGGCGGCAGATGCCAGAGGGGGAAAYGGTGCCGGCAGGCAGACGCCTGCCATTCCTGGCCAATGATGCAGATAGGCCATGTCACCCACAACTTTGCTCCAAATTCTTGCTTTTTCCTTCTGGTACGTTTCTCTTTCCTGCAATCAAAGTGAACCCAGTATGAAAGCACTTTTACTTATTCACGGGGATTAAGTACTGAGCAGAAAAGGTGTGAAAGGTAGGGAAAAGATGGTGCAAATGACTCATCCCATCCATGTGTGGGCAGCCTGAGGGCATCGTGGCTGTTGGTTGGGAGGGCACTGTGCTCATCACTGGGCTCTTGGGGATCGGGAGGGACTGGACGGTGCTGGATGGTTTTGTGTTTGCTCCCTGGCTTAGGTCTCTCGTAACGTGGTTTGCAGCACATATTTTGTGAAGCGAGAATGTGCTCTCTGTTCACTTCTAACGCACCTGTTAGCTCCACAAACAAGCCTGCCAATTAAACACAGAAGTCAAATCCCACAAGGAGCTTGGTTGCATATGCTAGAAGATGTATGTATGTAATAAACGGTATTATGAGGTATACACCCAAGCCTATTTATGAGTTACCATATGAGAGAGAAAGCATGGTCAGAATACTTAAGAAGGCTTAAATAACACATGGATTTCTATGCTAGATCCACCTCCAACCCCTTGTTTCATCTTGGACAAATCATTTAGCTTCTCTGAGCCTCAGATCCTCTACTGAGTACATCTGGGGTGATAAAAAAAAAATCTTTTTTATCTGTTTTGTCTACTCTGATTCCTAGTGCTCTGAAACAGGAATTGCCTCTCTGTGCACATACTTGAGTTTGTTGGGACTTTTACCAACACTAAGTAACCCAGGTATTGCTGTTGCATTTCAGCCTGTACCCTTGCAGAGCAGAGATTATATAGAAGCAAAAGCAGCGTTACTCCTTTGAATCCCCTTTTCTTCCCCTTCTCTGTTTCATCATAGGTGCCTCCTCTCATGACTAAGTGAACTGGATTTTACTCATCAGATGTGAACTAAACTTTGGTTTCCATGGAAGTCAGGTACCTCTGTACTCAGTAAAGTCCCGCTGTTACTCATCAAGAGAAGGGCAGCCAACATTGTACTTCAGCTGTAGCTGACAGGCAATTTATCTGGGACGAATCCCTTAACAGTGGGCTTCAGCCTTTCCTGAAATCTTATCCTTTGCCTCTCTGCAAGCGGGGCTGCTGGCTTCACGGAGCGGCTCATTTCAGACAGATGCTGACAACTGGAGCTGAGTGGTGGTGAGGGAACATGACGGAAAGCTGCAGCAAATGTATTAATTGCATTGGTTGGGGAGGGCTAGATTCTTTTTTTCCTTTTTTTTTTTTTTTTTTTTTTTTTTTTTTTTTTTNTTTTTTTTTTCTTTTCTTTCTTTCTGTAAAAGCCTGTGTGGGGGGAGCCTTGCTGAGTTTTTTCTCTTGTATGGTAACTAACTAACACAGCCCAGAGTCCTAGGCATCCCAGGAAGGTGTGTTATTAACCCAAAAGGATTTGATACCCTCCCACTGTGTCCTGTTTTCTCTGCTCTTGTCTGATCCTCCTACTTGTTTCAGCCTCCCAGGTCCATCAAGATCTTCTCGGTTGCCTGTGCACAAACCTGACAGGCTCATGGGGAGATTCTAAAATTATGCAGGTTCAATTAGCAGGATATAATTTGCCCTTTGGTGAAACCCTGGGCTCCCCTGCCAGGCTAAGCACTTGCTGCCAGGGCACTTAGCACAAGGAGGAGTATTCTCATCACATCTTTCTCACTGGCAGGTCACAGAAACAATGAACCCAAGTAGCTGCAGTAAGAAAGTAACTGTATTTTTAGCCCAATTTTATTTTTCCTCATGAAATGCAGTTTAGAGATAACCAGAAAGCCCACTTCGGTTATTTGATGTGAACAAACTAGCTGGCAGCTGTAGCTTTTATTTTAATCTGGGAATCCTGCTGTGGCTATTTTATTTTTTTCCTTCCCCATGAGCCCCTCTTGCAATTTGAGTTCTTCTGCCCTGTAGGTCACAGACTAGTCTGGTATACAGTTTTCTGTCTCTGTGTTGATCAAATGCTTTTCTGAGTGATTTGCTGTTTGCTGTCGTTGATAACCTCCTGAGTACTCGGTGTTGCTTCTCTCCCTCGCCTCTGAGATGTGTTGAAATATCTGAAAAGTTACCAGTATCAAACCAATACATATTCACAGTGGCTATTCCCCATACAGCTGCACAGAAAAATTTTTGCATGCTCACCAAAAGCAGAGAGATGGGTCAAACCTTTAGTGAAAGTGATGTTCAGAACAGGGGGAGGGAAGGAAGCACAAGATGTATTTTGTTTTTTCTCAGCATTCAGCCACTTTGGACAGTAGCTGTTCCCGTGAGATCTGTTTGAAGTTAGAGAGATTGCAAAGGGACAAATTCCCGTGCTTTGATGGTGGACCTTCTCACACTAAAGGAGGTCTTCTCTTAGAGACAATATGTGGAAAAGGCTGGTGGCATCAGCCCCTGCTGGGGCAGGAAGGAAATCTGGCCAGAGCTGCAATGAAGAATAGTGCCAGAGTTTGGTCTGGCTGTGTTGGCTCTTTCTCTTGTGGTGAGAAAAACCTGCCCTTAACGCCAGTCTTAAGGAATGCTCTTTTTTTTTTTTTTTTTTTTTTTTTTTTTTTTTTTTTTTTTTTTTTTTTTTTTTTTTTTGTTGCTTCTCTTTCCCAGGAGACATCCCTGGGTTTATAAACGACTGCATTTCCCTTCAGCATGACAGCTGCAGCTTCACCTCTTCTCGTGTGAACCTGGAGTCAGGTCAGGCTAAAACGCTGAATCTTTTCTTTCTCCTTCCCGTGGTTCTCTGGCCCCCTCCTTCCTTCCCCATATCAACTGGCTGTATTGCCATAACTTGAGGATTAGCTTTTCCCTGCAGGACTGAGCTGAAATGCAAGTGCTTTACCGAGCAAAACAAATCTCTTCAATATTAGCAAGGCAAAGCAACATGCTTGAGCACATGTGGTTTTTGTTAGCTGACTTCTCCCCCCAGCCTCATGTTTGGTCCCAGTGTCAGATTCCCTCTTAAATATGCTTAGGAGGTCACAGAAAGCAGGTGAATAGTCATACAATAAAAATCACATCACACCTCTTAAAAAAAAAAAAAAAAACCAACATCCCCTCTTTCCCCCCTTATACACAGTAGAGGCAAAGACTTGATTATGCACTCAGTGGGAATGAACTAAAAATGAGTTTTCCTCGCAGGTTTGAGCACGGTGATGTAGTCAACAAATCAGTCTTTTGCAAATGAGCACAGAGAGTTATAGGGTGCCCTAAGTTAGGCAGGTAAACATAGGTCAGACTCAGCTAGTGTAAATTGTCTTCCCTGGAGTGATGCCACACTGCATCAGGGTCTGGCTTCCAAATGCATGTGCTTGCGCCAGCTGGGTATTTTCGGGAAGTGTATGTTGAGTAAGATGCTGAGAAGATGGCAAAGGTATATTTGCAGAACACACCTCTGAGTGTTTAGTGCAGGTGTGTGCAATAAAGCTTGGATGGGTTTTTTGAAACCATGACTCAGTTCCTTTAGGAAGATCAGATACTGGGTTTCTGTTATGTTAGCTAGGAGAGTAGAGCCAAGTGCCCCAGACACCCCCAGCGCTTCTTAACTGGTGGAAACACATACAAATCTCTCCAATTGATTTGACCTTACAAAAGCAGTTCTAATAAAATGTTGAGGTCTTGGTCTTGTGCATGAATTTTACAAGTCATCCCAGCCAAGGCAATACCTGCGCATTGGCAGATATGCGAACTAACTCAAAGAAAGGTAGCTTGAGCACTAGTGACGTTGTGAGGATTTTGTCTTTTTTTTTTTAAATTCAGTCTGTCCAGCAAAATTGTCTGTCTAGAAAGATATCCCTAGGTAGCGTTGTTCTGAAATGTTTGTGAATTTAGTCTCTCAATGGACCCGGTAGCGTTGCCTGAAGAATATTCATTCATTTTACAGCCTAGACACTTGCAACACCCCATAGTGACCTGCAGTGCATTGCATCAGGAGGGTCTGATAGAGCTGGGCAMTTGCTCCCAGCTCAGAGACTGGTCCTGTAAGCCCTGACTGGCTGCAGCCATGACATCCTCACCTCCCAACATCCATCTGCCCTTGCTGTAATTGTAGTGCTCTCTAGATGATGTTTAGATGATGCCGTTATGCATTTTAAAAAAACCAAAAATGCCCAGGAGCTCAGATCGATTTTATGGAGACCCAGCAGCAGAATAGCTTGCCATGGGAAAGGAAGGTGCTTAAAAAGTGGAATTAAAAGGGAGAGTTGAATGACACTACAGGATTTCAAACAGAAACATTTCTTCAGGGCTATCAGCAGTAATGTTTGTGGTACAAGTACACAGCCTTCAGAGATGTACTTGGCTGACTCTTTCAAGTCCTGGGGTAGGGAGGGAGTTCAGCCCTTACTCAGCAGCATGTCCTGAACCAGGACCCTCCAGGACCGTTGCGTTTTGTCGTTGTCAGCAGCTGTGTAGGCTTAATGCACGGAACACGACTACACAGGCACAGCGAGGGATGGATTTCAGGCAGACTGTTGACTTGCAGTCCAAATGCCTTTTCCTTGCTAGCTGGTGGCACACAACTAGTGCCATTCAGCAACTGCCAAACAGCAGCAGAAACTCTAAGAAATCTGTCTCCCTATAACCAAAAACACAATCAGGCTTTGCTGCACACCAACATATAGCAGAAGACAGCAAGTGACTTCCTTAAGTTGAATAAAGTCTTCCTTTTCCACCTTTGGGTTCTATTTGGTCTGTGTGTATACTCTGATTTTGATGGCCAAGAGGAGACAGAGTGAAAAATTAGAGAGAAATGTTGAGGAAACTTGGTTGTATTCAACTCCGTGCTTGGGGCATTTACTTCTCTCTGTTGGGCACAACTAAAACTGTGAACAGCACTAACGTGAAAAGATTTTTTTAAGAAAGATAGAATAGATCATGATAGATCCGGGCCGAGACCTGCCTCTTGTTTTACTGAATGGTATGTTTGACTCATAGTTGAGGTACCTTTTGAAAGGGGAGCTGTCACGGTGTGCGCAGGTGTTTAAGCTATGAACCTTTGTATAAACTAGTGAATTTATTTGAGTTGAGATTTGATCTCAGAAGTTAGCCTTTGGGCTGCGAAAACAATTCTCCTTGTTATTCTAAGATAGCTTTTCCTGGCAATAAGTATTCTGGGTTTTATCATCTTGATTTTTTTTTTTTTTTTTTTTTTTTTTTTTTTTTTTTTTTTTTTTTTTTTTTTTTTTTTTTTTTTTTTTTTTTGTTTTGTTCTCATAGTCCTGCACTTTGCTCCTGAGTCTTCATTGCTCTGTTATTTCCAGTTTTTGCTGATGTAAAATAGAGGATGAAGAGAGCAATTGAAACAATTGCTGCAGAGTAGGTTTTCAACCTCTAACATTTGCGTGTGCTTGTTGGCATACTGTGAGCCTTAAATAACATATTTATAAAGTAGTCTGATGTGTGATTCTCAGATGAATGCAAGTGTAGTTCAGAAGTGCACAGCTCTGCAACTTCTGTAGTAAATACGGCTATCACGTTCAGTAAATTAAAAATCAATCATCATGTTCTCAGGATGACAGTATTTTAAGGTGTAGCTGTGCAATTCTACTAATTAAAAAGTTGGGAGAAAGAAAGGTCACAATAATTCAGTTTGTATCTCTTAGAAATCCTTTTGGCTATGAAAAAAGAAACAATCAAAACTCTTGGTGCAAAAGGTTTGACCTTTTAATTTTTTTTTCTTCTTGCATTTGGTCATAAAATCCATGTAATTACTTCTAGGGGCTCTTGGTGATTACGGTGATAGTGTTTCAAAGCAATTAATTTGGAGCTTTGGTCTCATAAATAGTAAACGGCAGTTACTGTAACACTTGCTAAGCAGGGAGTGAAACGGCCCTGGACCACTGGATGCTTTCAGGGTATTCAGCTGAGATTGAAAAAGAGCGAAGTCTTTGATGTGGTGGTATTGGGTATATTTTTTGCCTCTGGAACATCTAGACAGGGTGTTGTCCCCTTCTTTGAAGAAAAACGTAGGGGTAAAAACGGAAAGGGAACTGACAAGAATGAGTCTTAAAAGCTCATCTCATAGTGAGAAATTTGAGATTACCAGTAACATCATCTTTCTGAAACAATAATCCATAGGTATCTGTTGAAAGCATAGCAAATGACTGATTATAATCTCACAAGGGAAAAAAAACTCCAAAACATTAACATGTAGCAGCTGAAAACAGGTTTTTTTGAATTATTATTATTTTTGCAATTTTTTACTAGTGGTGGAAGTTTGTTATTAAAGCAACTTACCTAGGAGTACAGTGGCAATATCCTTACATGGAAACATACCTTATATGGAAGGTGTTTGTTTTTCCTAAGAGTCTAATTTTCTATTTCAACCAGGAGCAGAGTGCAGAGATCTGCATAATATTATGTAGCATGTGTTACACATGAGGTCATAGTGAAACACCCATTCCAGCCACCTCGTGCTTTTAAGATCTCAGAGGATGAAGCAGAGCTCAGTTGCATGCTGTAACAAAAAAAAAAAAAAAAAAAAAAAAAAAGATAACTTCTTAAGACAAAGTAATATGCTCCCCACACACCGGGAATAAAAATACAGTGGTGTCCTGCCCTTTCCAAGCAGCCTCAGGAGGAGAATTGGGGAAGACAGGCTAAATTGTGCTCTTACACTAATTCTGCCCTTTGTACCGCACAACCTGCAAGACCTGCTCCAGCTCAGGTCCTCTGAGGGCCGGGGACATTCACCAGTGGTGGCGACAGTCCACACACTGAAATGTAACATCATGCTGGATCAGGAGACTGGGTATTGAAGTGGTGATTGCTTTGATCTGCTTGGGACCAGCCAAAAGGGATGCCCGCATGTTGTTTACTACTTTAGACAGGAGCTTGGCAGCAGCAATTAAGCAGAGGTTGTACTGAGGAGCAGAGGCTGGGAACGATGAAAGACAGACCTACCCACTCAGCTAGGGAGGATGAGGTTGATGTGAGATACAGTCCTGTTTCTCTCCAGCACAACTGCTAGGTTTTGATGCTCTGCTGCCTTTTTTTACAGTTAGGTTTTGGGTTTGGACATTTCTGTCTCAGTATCATATGCTTTTTGCTTGTCTTTGTGTCTTGACTCTAGCTTGGGACCTTGGTGAGTGAGGTTAGGTTTGGAGAAGGACCTGTTATGATGATAAATAAGGTGCAACCAAAGCCATGGGCCCCGGATAATGTATGTTCCATTTCGCAGGATGCACCAGTTTGAGGAGTTTAATTTCTAACTAGTTAAAGATCCGTCTTGTGAAAAATGACTTCCCATTTCCAACCTATAATGAAAGTAAAATAGTAGAAAGACAGATGAGTTAGTGCTCCTGGTAATCTGTTATGTAGCTGGGTGAGAAATAAAACCATTTGTCTCTCCCCCTTGACTGACTTTTCTTACACGAAATAACTGTGTAATTGTCTTAAACCCTGAATAGAGAGCGTAGTCTGGAGGAGAGAGCTTCTTATGTTTCAGCTGGCTCACAGCTGTTCGTTTAGGGAGAACAAGGTTGTATGTGTGAAGGGAATTTACTGGGAACCCATTTCTCAGAGCCGTGACCCTTTTCCTGTTTGTCAGATGCACTGATTAACTGGAATACGTTTTCTTGCTAAGTATTGTGTGAGATTCTGGCAATATATCTGCCTTTGAGTCCAAAAGGGGTCCTTAGCTGGCTGAGACTTTGGTCGACAGCGTGAGATTGTGCACTTCATGGACAGTGAGAGAAGCTGGATGGAGCCATGGAGTTCAGATCTGCACCTCAGATATGACAGTGTTTGGGAAAGATGTACACGGGAATCAACGCTATAAAATAACCTGAGACCTTATGGTGTTTGCTGTAGGGTTTGGTTCATACTCAGAGTTTCTGAAACTCTAGGTGGGTTTCAGTTCAGTGGAGAAAAAAAAATGATTCGGTTACAATTGACCCAAGAAGTTTCGATTTGGAGGATATTTTTAAAATTTGCATTGTTAAAATTTTTACTGACTTTTTAAAATTGTTGAAACAATGCAAAGGAATTTTGTGGGAGCAAGACTATTTTTGCTGAGTTTACTGGAGCTGGATATATTTTTTGTTCTTTCCTTAAATCACAGTTTTAAGTGCTAATTCTGAATGTTCCCCATACAGATTCAGAACCTTTTTTACCACTGCGTTATATAGGCTCAATTTTAAAGCTAGGCAGGGCAATGGCTTCCCATTAATGAGGGAGATTGATATCTCTTCTGATGGTACTGGAACCTGGTGGAGTTTGGATCAGGAGGGGGAAAAGACTTCAGGAAGCATCAAGAAGCCAGTATTTCGGCACATGGCTTGAATGTTACCTTCTGGGGCATTATCTTTGCAAATTGTTTTCCTAAAAAATGACCAGTTCTATTTGAAAAAGTATTTTTTTTTTTTTTTTTTTCCAGTGGCATGTGAAATTCAGAGACTATCAATTATCCAGGGGCTAGCAATGCAGTATCTTTCAACTCAAGCTTTCAAAACAGTCAGTAGTTTATTGTGTTGAGGCAGATTTTTCCTCTTCTGAGAGCAGAAACTGTGCTTTAATTGTAATGGTGATAGTAATCTTTTTAACAATTTGAAGTTGTAATATGGAGAAATGCAGAGTTCTCAGCACAGTGCAAACTTTTGTAATTAAGTCAATGAGCTCCCCCGTTGAGAAGTGAATGACCAAAGGCTGTATAGCTCTGTCCCCTTTACGTAATCCCAGTGGTGTGGAAAGTGCAGTCTCTTTCCAGAAATGAGCAAACACTTCACAACAATAAAGGCACAATGCAGTTCATCAAACACGCTGAATAAACAGTCATGGAGGAAGTTTCAAGTTTATATAATGTGATGGGGAGGAGGCGGCGAGTCAGGAACCAACACACCCTCAAAAAACCAGCGGGTATGAAGGAGATTTCTGTTTTCCTCTCCACTGCAGGAGCGAGTTGATGGCTAAGAGAAGGTGTTGCCCTGCAGCGGGTATTGTGTGTATGTGGGAAACCTGCCCGGCTTCTTGCGGGACTTGGCCTTCAGGGAGTGTTGGGTCTTTTCTGTCTATGAAACACAGCATTACTTTGCACAYTGTGGCATTGCTTTGGGGAGGGATGTTATGTTTGTTTGCATTTGCACTCTTTATGTATGGATTTCTTCCTACTCTAGGCCTTCATGCGTGGGATTGTCTTGTTAAGACTTGACTATGGCTTAACTGTGTGAGACTAATGAGGTGGAAGCTGTCCCCTGAGCATGACACAGCAGGGCAGAAGTTCATCCTATATTTTACCTCCTGTGTRGATTAGGCTCCTCCTCCAGTAAGACTTCACCAAATGCATTTGGCCAAAGCATAGATGTATGTGCAGAGGTGCTCCTGTGCTTGGGGTCTTTGCCTCCAGTCTGTTTCCAACCCCTGGTGCAGGAAGGTATGAACACCTTGGCAGCTCACGTACAACGTGTCTGTTTTGCCAGACCTCTCCTGCTTGACTATTGCCTCTGTGTTTCTCCATGCGCATGCAAGATGCAGAGTAAATGACTGGTTGAATGGGAAGGAACTGAAAGGTACAAATGGTTTGGAACATGAGTATATTAAGGAAAAGCTAATGACAGATAATTTGCATGGGATTGTCAATAAATATTGTCTACCTGCTTTTGACTGGCCAACCTGAAATGTATTTGTAATGGAAACAAATTGGATATTTCAGTCAACCCAGTGCCTTTCATCAGTCCTGAACTCTATTTAAAACCAACATTATTTTAACATGTTTTTAAAGCACCTTTTCCTAACATGATCCAGGAGGGTGTGCAAAAACAACTTGGAATAATCTTGAAACCCACACAGGGCCAAGCCAGAGAAAAGGAGCCAACACCTTTGGGCAAAGAAAACCAGAAAATCGAAGGAGAAGAGCCAGGAAGAAGGGAGGGAAGAGATGTTCATGGAAAAATCTACCTCTAAAGCAACATGCTGTCCAGAAATGGCTTTTTTTTTTTTTTCCTTGAGAAATCTCCATGTAAAACCAATGCAATGCTTTATATATTTATTCAGTTTCCTCATTGAAAGAATACTCCAGCTGTTGAGATAACACCTAGTGCCAACAAGCTATTGTCTCTGGAGCTCACTCAAATAATGAACTTGGTTATTCTATTAATGGAATATGAGATTAGGGAGTTTGGGTTAAATACAGCATAAAGCAACAGAAATGTTCAGCCCAGATCTCAGACTTGGTTTTGTGTGATTGGTTAATCCATGAATCAAGGAGACTGGGTGTTTAAATTCCACATTCTTGATAAGGAGACAAGTATCCACTTGTTATCTGAACGATGGTGTCACTTACGGAGTGGGAAACCTCCCCACATAGGCTGCTAAAGCGATCCATACCCAGAGCAGTCTCTTTGCTACATCACTGCTACTTGAAACTATCTGAAAATGCAGTAAGTAGTGGGTAGGACTGTCTTTTCCAAGTTAAATATTTTAATTGTGGAAGAAAATGAACCTGAAGGCTCCAGCATACTGAGGCTGACCTTCCTTGCTAGGTCTGTTGTACTGTGGAACAGTAAGCCTTTGGAAATATGCTCCAATGGATGGGATGGGCAGGGGAGACTGTATTTCTTTTTATTCCTTTCTAACTTGGTGCCAATACACACAAGAAGGAATGGTCTGGATTTTCCTGTCATTCCCTCTGTCACTCCAAACTGAATCTTGTTGTTGAGGTTCAGCTGAAAGGTTTTGGACCCTGAACGAATCTCTAGGTGAAACTTTATGGCCTTAATTTTCCCTCAAGGTCAGACCTGAGGATCACAGAAATTATTTCACTCGAAATTTTTGTTGCTACTTCAGGTCTACATCTTCTCTTGGGTATCCATCACATACACCAGGCACCAGTGGCAAGAGATGGCATCGGGCCAGCAGGTTCATTTTGGATATCCTCAGAATTCTGCATGAAAATCAGATTAAAATATTCTCAGAAAATAGAGTGGCCAAAAGTAGACCTGAATGTCTGAACCTGGCTCTCTTATTCCTCTAACAGTGTCTCCCAGTCTATGGGGAAAAACGATCATTTGAGGCCACCTCTGAAGGCAAGTTAAAGTAAAGCATAGCTGAAGAAAGTATCTTTTAAGAAAATAGTAACTCTGAAGTTTGTGGCAATCCTATTCTGAGCAAACTGACATCTAGAAGACTGACAGCAGCAAAGATAAATATAGTAGTAGCGCAGCAGGGGAGCTGAGATGAATAGAGGCATATTCCACTGAGAGACTCCCTGACATCCTTAACCGCGTCAGTGGAGAAGTCCCAAGATTTGCCCTGTTAGATTCAAAGACACTGACGGAGCCTGAGGCGAGTTCCAAGGCACAGGCTTCTCCTTCCTTGAAGTCTGTTCCCACAGGGCTCGAGTCCTCCCTGAAGATTTTGAGATCTGGTAATACAGGATCAGAAACTCATTATGAAGTTGGTCTGTTCCTCTTTTTGTACTTCTGCACCGTTTGTATTTGTTGATGCTCATCAGGACTTAACTTCTGTTTGAAAGTAGGAATATTGAACTCTGTTCTACTTTTTCTTCTTCAGTAAGATCTGGAGCAGCCCATACTTGTGAAATAGATGGAAAAGAAAGAATAGTCCTTAGGTCAGCCAAGACCCAGCAGGGGAAGAGCTTAATTTGTTACAATGATAGCATTTTATTGTGCTTTTAAATTTGTGTCCTTAATGGTCCACCAGCAGTAGGTAGAATCTACTGCAAGGATAAGAATGTAGTTTCCTGCCTTCCACTGACTTACACCTGTTTAGTGAGTTTAGCCTGTAATTTTGGGATGATGGGAGTGATGTTGCTTCAGGCATAGCTCTTATTTGTACATCTAGGAGAGACCTCTATTCTGTTGAGTCCTGTAGATGCCCGTTCTACTTCTCTAGGTAAGGATATGTAACTGCAATATGAATGATTACTGAAGATTTAGGAGGGAAGGAATATCAGCCAACTGCAGAAACTTTTATTTCTTTTTGCTTTTCTCTGCTTATTTAATAGTAAACCCAAGATTGTTACAAATAGGGATTGTATCTGGTCCCCTCCCCTTTTTGCATTCTCTGTGCATCTAGACACACTCAGGCAAACCACATATTTGAGAACAAAACTTCTCTCTCAGAGAAATTTTATGATGCACCTTTGTATGATATTATACCAAAGCAGAGGAAATATTTATGGGAGAGTTAACCAAGCAATGTGTGTATATATGTACACAGCCATGCGTGCGTGTGGACTTTCTCTGCAGGATAAAAAGCTTTTGTGATGGTTTAAGAAAATGTTGAGCTACCAAGAGGACTGGATAGCAGCAGTTTTCTGAACAGCTGTGCTTTTCCCAGACAGCATTCAGAAATAACCTTTAACTGCTGAGGCAAGAAACAAATAAAAATGCAGCAAAATTTCTCTGATGGGGATTGTTTGGCTTCTGCATGCGCCTGGGCAATGTGACTGGGCTGGGTTGCTTTAGGAGCTTCACATTAAGAAAGTGTCTCAAGAGCAATGCACTGCAAATCTTTTTTAGAGTGCTGGATTCAGAGACTGCTGGGTACTGCAATTAGATAATGTTTGTAGAACAGAGGGAATAGAAAAAATAGTCACGTTACAGCTGCCCTGTGTCTCAAAGCTTGTTTGGAAACACTTTTAATTGGTCTATCTATCATGCCATTCATTTGGATTAAGAATGGCTAGTGCTCTGTGTTGCCCAGAAGCAATAATCTCAGCAAGACCATGTTCTCTTCACAGCTTCATTAACCTCTACAATAAACAGTCAAGGCTTTACAGTATAAATGTTCGTGGAATAAATATTCTGCAGCTCTTTGGGTGGGCCATCTGTCTTTTGAGGTAGCCATGGGTGAATGCTAGATAGTTATTTCCTAAAGAGATCAGTACAAAAATCAATTTTTCAGGGGCCTGCAGATATTGCAAGTTGACCCCAGCTCTTCTGTACATCCATTCCCAGAACCCACTTGTGGGCTCCTTCCACAGAGCTCAGTGTAATTGGAAAGACACTCAAAATCATGAGTCTGTGCTTGGGATGTCTGCACCCTTTAGGGTTGAAGTGAAAAGACAGGTTGCAGTTATTTCCCTAGAAAATAAACAGTGCTTTTTGACATGCTGGATCTTGCTGAATTTGGCACCAGACTGCAGTATGCCCTAGCTGGAGGGAAGAGCTGGGTGGAGAGACCTCATGGAAAGATCTGGATAAGCTTCTCTTCTCATCTGAGAAGTGCATTGAGAGGGGAGCAGAAAAGGGGAGAATAACCCAACTGCACAGGGACTTGGGCTTCTTATAGCCAAGACTTGGCTGAGTGACCCACAAATGGGGACTTGGCTTTGGGAACTGCACGCTCAGATGGTCCTCTCAGGCAGTAACTAAGCTGGCACTTAAGACAACAAGTTCCAGATAGAAGGGGGAAAAAAAAAAMCAAACCCACAACAAAAAAACCCCACCAAAATGCAGCAACAGTAAATGTGTTAATAGTGATTGGAAAAAACCTCCACGACAAAATCCTGAAATGGTGCAGAGTGACGTGGGGAGAGAATGTGTGGCACCAGGTTCTATGGTTATCTGGGCTTGCTGAGAACAGGAGTGAGAGTTGCTTTATGAGGTTAGGTTAAAAGTGGAGTTGAGGGAGGGAGTTCATGGTGTCCCACACTGGGGTTTGGGTGTGAAGCAGTCCCTCAAGCTTTTAGGGTTATTGCTTTGAAAGTAATCCCATGATAGTCCTGTAAGCCTGCCCTATCGCTAGCTCTGCTAAGGCTCTGCAGGAGAAGACTCCACAATGCTCTGACTTGTAAAATATGCAATATCTGATTGGGCTGAGATTGAGTCAGGCTGTAATGAGGTTACGTACATGCTAATAGAGCCATATTAGGCTGTTGATATAGCAATGCTGCTTCTGTCACAAGTTGTTTTAAGTTCAGCTTGTGGCAAACAACAAAAAATTAAAGCAAAATTTATTCATGCTCTGGGCTCGCAATACAGATTTCACCATTGGCCTTTGAGACATTTTGTAATGATTGGAAACAACATTTTCAGGGAAAAATTGCAAGATAAATTCGGGTTTCTACTTGGGCAAAGCTCCTTTTTAAATCTAACTTCTCTGTCTCTTGTGTTCATCCAGGTACTCACAGGAGTTTCCATAATCCAACATTAACTCAGCTGCCTCATAGGCCTGCAGCCTACCAGAAAGGAATGGGCACCTAGCAAGTAAATTTTCAGATGGCATGGAGTTTTATTGGCACTATGTATGCTTTTTCAATTTCTTCTTCTTTCCTTTCCAGAAATGCTTTAGGGTTCGATCTGAGTCTTGAGAGGAACTAGTCCATAGAATAGCAACGAGTTGTTTTATATACAAGCTACTGGAAAATAGACAGGACCTCTTCGTTTAGCTGATGAAAGCAGAGATGGCATCTTCTAAATTCTCTGGGCCTCTAGCCAAATTCATCCCAAAGATAATGGGTACTACAGGTAATTTAATGAACAAAGAGCCTCTCCCCGCAGCTATGTGCAACTGCTGATGGTTACCTAATCCTGCAGCTGCACACAATTGCTGATGGTTTCATGATCCTATCTCCAGCTATCTCACACAGTCCACTTGCCTCTTTTACACTGCAAAATATCTTGCTTGCTGTGTGTTATAGRCTATCTTGTGGCTGGACACTGTCTTACAGGCCATTTATCTCTCTTTGCTCTAGATCTAATTGAATTTCTCTTGATTTGATTCCCTTCTGGTTATACATTTTTCTAGCATACTGAGGAAATGCTCTTGAGCAAACAAGGGTAGCTGGTGAGTTAGGTGAGTCTTGTTAGTATTTCTGAGCATCTTCATGAGACAATCTGCAGTCATCCTTCCTCACTGTTCTTTCTCCCTCTCGCTATTGCAATATACTTTTATAGCCAGTGAGATCATGCATTCAGAGATGTTGTCTTGATGTAAACTTGTATCTATTAATATGTCTGTGTGAACTAGTTCACATCAGCTTTCGGCAGCAAACTAGGGTGTTCCCATTCCTTCATGTGTGCTGGATTTCTTTCCTTGTGGAATTTTCCAATGATGAAACAAAATATATATCAGGCAGGAATTATATCTAGGCTGTAAATCTCTCTCTCTCTTTTTTTTTTATTAATCACCTTGCTTTTTTCCCCGATATTTCATGGTCTCAAACCATTTAGTTCTCCTTATGTCTTGTCTACTTTAAGGAAGACTTCACTGATCTGTTTGTTAGTTACTGGTTCCCCTTTGTAGCTCTCTCTTTAAGCTCTGGATCATGTTAGAGTGGATCTGTGGAAGCCAAGAAATATTAGTGGTTTGCCCAAGGTCATTAGCATCTGTGTTTAGATCCTAGGAACTCTCACTTGGAGTCCTTTGCTCTAGTTATGAGAGATAACAACATAGCACCTGTATTGTAATTTTCATCTGCACATCTTGAAATTCTTCATAAATGTCTGTCAAACATTCACAACTTCTATATGGGAAGGTAAAAGCCCAGGTAAGTGGAAGGTCCAAGTCCCCAAAGAGACTAAAGCAATGCACTGTCCCTTTCCTCCATCCCAAAATGTTCTGGATCCACAGCTCTGAATGAGATGCCCAGAATTCCAGTACAACACGCTGGGAGAGCTTGGGATGTCAGTGTAGTACACAAAAGCCAGAATATGGAGTAGAAAGCAACTTAGTTTAACAAAGGGTTAAGGGCTTACACAGATGCCTCTCTGGGTGTGGGTGCTTTTAGGTACCTTATTCGCTGCTCCTGGAACGGATTTTTTTGCTGTTCTTTTCAAATGCTTAAGCTGCTTTTTGTATCTTCAGAACAAGGTGGTGAGAGAGCCACTTACGTTTTTGATTTGGTAATTCTTTCAGTAACTAACTCCACGTTCTTGATTCCCTGGGCTTTTGCTTAAACCTCTGGAACATAGCTCCTCTCTCATTTTGTTTTCCAGTTCACATCTCAATGGTAGGAAGGAAACATGCACAGCAACAAACAGGTCCTATGAATGCCTAATGATTTAAAGATCAAAAATACTTGCCAAAAATCCCATTGAAAGCAGAAGAAATTTGAAGAACTGTGCCATGTGGAAGGTAATACTCGGCACTCGGACTGGTTCTGGAATATGCTGGTTTACAGTGTAAATGGATGCAGAGTAAGGACCTGTTCGAGGACATACTTAAAGCAAAATCTTGAGTTTACTCTTGTGTGTGAAGGCAATGAGCATGTGCTTCAGTTGTTTGAACTGCCTTGTAATTAGCAGTTGAGTACTTCCTACAAAGCTGAGCAGAGTATTCAAAGAGAAGCGATGTTTGCACTCAGGGTATCTATCTCTTGAGGTCTGTTCTCCTGGGATAATGACGGTGTTTCTATTTCCTCTTTGGAGACTGTATAATTTTATTTTCCCGTTCCAGTTTTTAAATCTAGCCTGAAGTCACCCCATCTAGGTGGTAAGTGATCTGGGAGGTGAGTCCTTTGATTTAACTCCATGAAAACAAGTGAATTTAGCTTCAGGGTTGACACTGGCTGCTCATGAATATACAAGATATATTTGCCCTGAGAATGGCTGGTCTTGTTAGTTTTAGGTTCTGGATTGTCAGAATTTGGCCAACAACTCGTTTAACTCTCATTAGAGCAATTAGCAGAAGTTGTACAAATAGAAGTTTCCCTTTTAAACTCCTCAGCCTCCTGACTTTTCAGTGGGGATTAATGCTGTTGGATTTGGTCCTTTTTGGTTCCACTTCTCAGCTGCTGCAAAGTTCTACCTGTTATTCCTTAAGCCTGACTTGGAGAATCTTTTTGGAAGATGTTACTTCAATGTGTGATAGTCTCAGAGCTTTAGTTCAGATCCATGCTATCTGACTTGTCCCTGTGGATATAGACCTAAACCCTCAAACTAAAAAGCAGTACAGACCTAATGGTAGAGTTACTGAACATGTATTTAGTGCGAGTATACTATGCCACAGTTGACATGAGCATAACTCTCCATGTTGAATTGGAGTGGAAATACACTAGCTTGGAAGAGCCTGATTGGTACATGACTTCATGTCAGAAATAATTTTCATATTGAGAAGAGAGTATTTGCATTTGATTACTAAGAGCTGTTGTGTTTAGTCAACACGTATTTATATTTCTGTATGAGGGAGATAAGTAATTTGACTTATTAGGAGGCAGATATACACAGATCTTAATCAGAAGACTTCAAGGATTTCTATTATGAATTTTACATGAAAGCACAATTCTGGCTGTATCTGACACCCGTTAACCAAACTGGAAATGAATATTTCTGGTTTTGATGATATTTACGAAGAAGGAAATCAGGCTTGCCTGTGCCCTTCATGCAATGAAACTGGCTTTTATTTTTCAGTGA
Organism: Phoebastria nigripes; assembly: GCA_035582835.1. Taxonomy (NCBI): domain Eukaryota; kingdom Metazoa; phylum Chordata; class Aves; order Procellariiformes; family Diomedeidae; genus Phoebastria; species Phoebastria nigripes. The sequence continues at coordinate 4,822,078 of JAYKAV010000001.1, forward strand.
AAATCTGGAAGGATTTTGCAAATCTTGAGGGCTGAGGATTTTGGTTTTTTCATCAGTTCATCCAAGGAACTCTTTTCCTGTGAAAAACCTGTTATTTTCTTCTTTTTATGGGCCTTTTCTGTGGAGTGTGTGTGGGGGTAGGGAACCATGCTTACTATGAGATCTCATTTTTATCCATAATCTTTTTAAATATATACTTATAATATATGTTTCTGGCTACATAGAACTCCATTAGCTTCTGCTTAAACTCGTGGAAACTCGTGGGTGAATTATTGGCTCAGCAATGCTGAAACACATACATGGTTTAGTCATTTRGCCAATTACAGAACTTAAAATCTGACTGAACACTGGAGGAATAACTCTTGGGGGACTTTCTCATCTACAGCCTGATTTGTTTTCATGAGGAAAAAAAAAATTGTTTGAAACTAAAAGTCTTTGTATGTTGAATAACAATCTATCAGAAATACCAAAGATGAAGAGGGGAGGTTTATAAGAATGCAGCAATGTCTTCACCCATGCAAGACAAACTGGTACCTTTCTACAGATCTTATTCTGCACATTTTTCTGCTTCTTTCTTTTAATCCGTTTTTTTATAATCCTTTCTGGCTTCTTGAATTGGAAAGATGAACTGCATCTGTTGGTCATGAAACAAGATACAGGGAAATGCAGTTTTTAGACTTAACAGCATTTATATTTTGGGCCTTTATGAAAGGAATATTTTTAAGCTGTTGCTTGGCCAGGTTAAATGTTGAATTATGGACTTAGATTTATAGGTACACCCCAACCAAATCACTGTTGTCCTCAGCTGGTTTTGTTCCCTATCTTTTACAACATCTGCTGTTATAAATCTGACAGCTTTGGGTTGTTGCCTACCTGGGCTAGATTTCTGATAGCTAAACGTCAGGTCTCCTCTCAACTGGGTAGCTTGAGGAACTGCTGGCTCCAACTTCTCTCCTATCTTTCATCGTATTCTCCTGGAGACAAGATAGATAATAATAAACATTTCATATGGCCCTGTTTTGGCAGCCCCTGTGCAAAAGGAAGGATGGTTGAGACAGAGAAACGAGAGAATAGTGGAAACGTCATTTCATAGGATTAAGAACTCAAGCCGTTCAAAGGAATTGGTATAGCTAGAGCTGGCTGGTGGTGCCTGTCTTTAAGTGCTTAGCCAGGAGTACTTTAGCATGACTGACAAATGCAGAGAAATCTTCTCTTGCTTGGCAAGTTCCTGTAGAGATTTGTTGCAAGTCAGTACCATAGTCCTCTCCAGGTTTCTTCAGTCATGAAAGTAAGTCATGGTTCAGCACAAGACTCCTACGACCCCATCTGCAAAGGAGGGTGAAGGTGGGGAAGAAGCACTGCTCTCTCTGCCAACACCATCTGCCTRTCGGTGACAAATTAAATGCTCCAGCTCTGCAATGCTGAGCATCCATCCTGTTTGAGGGAGACTGTGGTTTGCTACTCAGGCACCAGTTCAACTATCTATATCCATTAGCCATGCTGTAGGGCAGAACGAATGGAGTAAATGGTGTTCAGGCTTTTCAGAGAACCAATAGTGAAATTTTAATTTATCTAGAAAACACAATGTAATGTTTCCATTTCTTTTTGCCTTCCTTAACTAGTGTTCAATACGGGCCTATCTTACTGTGTTACTGCCAGGAAAAGGTGTGAGCGTGCTACTGCTGTGCTGAAGGCTAATGCTATGAGAGGGGTGAGTGAGCAAGGACAGCCACCCTATAATCCAAGATAACAGAACAGTGCCCTTGCTGGATGATATGATAGTGTCTTGAATTTTTTTTTTTTTTTTTTTTAGTAAATCCTTTGCTGATTGAGTAGCTGAGGCAGATATCTGAAGAACTCTATTTGCCCCCAGTGTGGATATAAGCTGATGAACTGTGGGCTTCTGGGTTTTTTCACCCACGCAGTGTCTGCTAATGAACCTTCACTGTGTCTTTGAAGAATCCTTTACAGTGGTGAGAGGAGCAGCCGATGTATCTGAGCAATCTGGTTTATGATGCTGTCCACAGTGTGTTTTCCTTTTCTTTTTTTCTCCCCTCCCCCCCCCCCCCCCCTTTTTTTTTTTTTTAATTTGGCTTACTTGAAATGGGAATGCTCTGACGTTACTTCCTCGAAAGTCCTTCAATTACTTTTGCAGGAATAAGTAACAGGTTTGCACTATGGAAAATGAGGACGCCAAGGGGAATGTCAAGTTGCGGAAGCTCTTTCCTCCTGACAGACCAATTTGACCATGAACTCAACTGTTTTCACCTTTTTTATTTCTCAGGGGAGTAGGTCCATATTACAGGGCCCTGGCCCCTGCAGGCAGGAMGTCTCCAATCGTATCATTGTTGGAAGCAGCTGGGAAACTGGTGAAAGCTATTGCAGAAAACATACTTAAAGCTGCAAACAGGGGGAACATCATTAAGTTAAAGATGAATTTCTTCCTGAGCTGGATCTAACAACCATCAGCTGAAAAAAGCATTGAGAGAAGCAGCTGGGCATGGATTTCTGAGGTGGCAGAAGTAAATGGTAATGTGAGTACAAAGGGCAGAGGGTCATGATAGTCCTGCCAAATAGTGGTACAAATTTTAGGGTCCTGTTATCTGTCTTTACAAGGGCTTTCTTTCTGCAACAGTCTGTGCCTGCAGGCTCAAATTTCAGTGATATTCTGGAATGTAAATACCTAATTGTGCTTGCAAATCAGGTACTTAAACTTCCAAATCCTCGTCATCTTAGTATCTTTGTTGTCCAGATTATATGAATCCTAAGGGTAAGAAAAGCAGATTTCAGTCTGTGAAGCTGTCATCCTGACACATTTCATACAGGACTGTGGCATTTTGTAAATGCCACATTAATAATCAAGGATTGAGGTATCACCCAGAAGTATTCTTAGTAAATGGTCCTCTTAGAGGCAAAAATGGAGAATGTCACATTGGATCAATGACAGAACACAAATAATTTCTCTCCTCTGCTTCCCATTAATCAGAAGCTGCTTGGGCATAGGGAGATGAGAAGTCCTCGCTTAAGAAGATGGCTTCTGTGGAAACTGTGGTAGGCTGCTACCTGCTCTGCCGGATAGCAAATGTCAACTCTTACATTTTGCTTCCAACTTCAGAAAACACCATAAGGACCAAGTAATTATTTCAGTGCGTTTTAAAATACATCTACCCTTAGGTAACAGTAGTTTAGCAAAATGAATCACCGAGTTAACTGGGATTTGGACTTTCAGCTTCTTATTTATAACATAATTTTATTGAGAGGGGAGAATGAAAGGGAAATTTTGTGATAAATGAAGACTTGCATATCGTAATAAACGGTGGCTTCTTTCTCAGAATGGCAGCCTCATTTATTTACTTCTAAAAATAGTATGAAATTATTAGACTCCAGGAAAAAATAAGGTTTTATCATCCAGTGTAGTACTCCCCCTTTAATGACATGTAATTAATGACACTCTTACCTGAGTAGGTGTCCTCTCCAGAAAGAGGCCAAATAGTACAGTAGAGCCTTGTACGTTGTCTTTAAGGCACTTCATAGACAATTGCAGGTGGTCTTACTGTGAGGCACAGTGATGCTATTCCCACTGGAATATATGTCAAAGTGAAGCCCCGACATCTTAGAAATGTGATGGGGAGAAGAGCATCTCTGGTTGATGCTGTCCGGGCATGGCCAGTTCTGTGGCAGTAAAATGCAATCACGTAAGTGAAAATGTGGACAGAATGATGTTACTGTCTTTGCGTGGCAGCTCATTCAACTATCTTCTGCAGACCTCCTTCCTGCCAAATTAAAATATGGGCCTCTAACAGCTCCTCGTGAATGTCTAGACATCAGCTTAAGATTGTTGTTGAAATTTTCTTAACTTGCACTCCCAAATGCCTTTACTGTCGAAACACCATCATCATGTTTTTGCTTATCACAGATGTCTCTCATCCAGGCAGTGTTTAGACTCTGGTAGCTCTGCAACTCTTACATCCACATTTTGTCTAGGTCTTGTATAATATTCGAGGCAGTGGCCTTTTCTGTCTACTGGTTTAAATAAAACTCATGTCCAGGTGCTAGCTTTTATTTCATTTCAGAAACATAATTTTTCCTCTGACTTTGACAGATGCCATGTGGCTCAGTTACAGGAACTGAATATATCACTGTGACTGTACTGCCCGTGTACTTTGCATCCTTCCCTCTCTACTCCACCAAATCACTTCGCTTTCCAGAGCTTTCACAGACTCTTCCCTGCTTATCTTACAGTCTGTATCAAATGAGATCAAAGTTCCTGCCTCCAATCAGCCCATAATGCTGGCCTTCATCACCTGCTCATTACTTTTTCAATCACACATTTCTGCTCCTTTCTCCCAGGCAATCCCTCACTCCTGGAGGAAACCCACCATCAGCCCGCACACACCAATGCCACTATCATCCTTGAAGTCCATGCTTTTTGCCCTGTTGCCTAATGATAACGATTAGGCGTATGGAGGCTGTGTGCAATGGGTGATCATCTTGATCTCACGGTTTCCCTGTAATTTTTCCTCTTTCTGCACATTCCTGTTACCTCTTGCCTTTGGATGGTGACCTCTTTGGGGCCAGGGTGGTCTCTGTACATTGTGTAATGGTGATGCAAAATTAGCAACAATAATATCTGAAGAAGTTGGAACGATGAAGAATATCCATATTCGTCCTCTTAACTCAGTATAAATCTGGTCCAAGCGAGACTTCACAGATTAGGTACTTATTTAGCAGCTTTTCACTGTCCTGTGGGATAATGAGTTAGTTATTTATGTCTTTTATTTAAATTTTTAGTAGATATGGGAGTACATTCAGTCACTAGAACTACTCCACAGTTACCTATTTTCTCACTAGCAGCATCAGTGCAAATTTAAAGACGTGGTGATGTCTCTGCAGAAGACACAGAGAAAATGGTATGAATTAATTAAACCTCCGAATTAGGAGGATTATTCAAACCTTCTGGGTGGAAACTTTCATGTAGAGTTAAAACTGCCTTAATTCACTTTGGAATAAATATTTAATTTTAAAATATTCACACAGCTTTTGGGGACATTGCTATCTTCCCTTATTAATTTTTTCTGGCTTCCTGGTTTGCCTGGGTAGGAAACGTAATACTAGGCTGGGGACTGAATTCTCTCACTGACCTCTCTTCAGTTGATCCTTGGGACGTACTGGAGATATTTGCTTGACTTCATGYCCAGATGCATCTCTGGGATTGTTGTGCTCACCCAACCATGCTTGGAGTCATCTCCTGGGGGGCTCAGGGGGTGCAGCTGAACGTGCATGCTTCTGGGGCCTGCCGGTGAGTGGCAGGTGGTTGCTCAGATGATTTTCAACATGCTGTACCGCTGCTGCAGCGAGACTTGGGGCTGGCACTAGCTCCATTTAAAAATGGGCTGGAGGAAAGGGATTGCAGCTTGCACAGCTCATTGTATGAATCCAGCGGTGCGATTCTTTGTCCCTCTAGAGGAAGACAGGCRACTACATTTAGCAGGAGAGCTGGTAAATTGAGTCATTCCTTTGACCATCTTTTATGACCATCAGAACTGTCCTCCAGGAAAAAAAACAATTACAGTTATTTAAGGACATCAGACTATGTGGTATGCTTCTAACGCCATCTCTACTGCTGGAATATGTTTCTGCTATGTGCTATGAATATTTCAAGTGAAAACCTCCTCCCCCCCACAACATTAATTTTATAGATGGCTAATTAATTATCCTCCCTATGGCAACTGGCTGTGGTTTTTATTAACTTGCAAATCAAAAGAAGAGTCTGAAAAATGACAAGCTAATTTTTTTAATAAGGTATGTCTTCCGTGTTTATTTGTATTTTATTACCCAGCAGTCTGTAAAGTTATCTATTTAATTTGGGAAAACACATTATTGTGGTTTGAGTAATCTCCCATGGAAAAAAATTATTTTGCAACCACAGTGATGAAATATATTGTACTGCAGTCACGAATATGCTAAACAGCTACATATCTCTGCTTAATTTAAGTAAATCAGAATCTCACTCTCCCATTATAGCGATCGCGACAGTAGTGTTAATGTTAATATAATCCTTGCATCAATTTTCTCCTGATATGGGACATTCCCAGATGCTAGATTTCTGCCTTGCGGTTTCCTGCCATCATTTTTATTTTTTTACTTTTGAGATAAATCCTGAGCCTATTTCGGCAACAAGTGTTTTGCAACTGGTTTTGATGGAGCCAAGATTTCACTGGTTCTCTCTAGTCCACAAAAACCAGAACTGTTCCACCAACATGAAATGAAGTTTGTACAAGCAGCTCTTCCACATGAAGAGAATGAAAAAGTACAGAGGAGCTCCTGCCAATGCTTGCTTCATATCAAAACTATTCTGAGGAAGATTCTCAGAAATGAGGGTGAAAACTCTGGGGGGGGGAAAATAATGACTGCTGCAAGATTTTCATAGCTGTTTGTACCCTTTCCACAAAGAGTAATGCTTACCACTTGAGGTCCTGCTGTTTCTGTGGCTTATCTCAGGAAGTAACGAGCTCTGCAATCCTGGCCAAGTTTAGCAAAGTCACTAATTGCAAATTGCTTTGATTTCACTTTTCAGCTTCTTGTCCCATCGGGTGCTGTCTCCTGTCTGGGACCATGCCTGAAGGTGGTGACAGATTCCTGCTGGCTGGGGGCTGGTTTGCATCCTTCCCCTTTGGAGACAGTCAGCTCTGCTAAATGTTGCTCTTTATCCTGCGCTTCTACCCACGTTACCAGAAGGAACCATGCCTTTAGTCGTGTGGATCCATCTGCTGTTTCATCCTGCTTTGACCATGGGAAGTACCAAATGCGTTTGTGGAAGATGTTGGGCACCCATAAAGGGAAGAGGGGATTTCTCACTCACCTCAAGGCCAGCTTTTTGAGAAGTGCTCAAGTCCTCTTTGAAGCTCTGAAACAAATTGCTCCGCTTGTTGCCTTGTTGAAAACTTGGCTAGAAGTCACTGTCTTTCCTTCTGAAGCACAATGGTTTATAATCTTCGTATTTCTTTTGTTCTATTGGTGTAATTTAGAGATTTCTTTATTATTCATATTTATGTGTCAGTTCTTGGAGGAGTGTGGGGAAGACAAGATAGAGAAATTGTACTGAAAGAAAGAGCTGTCAAGCTTAATATGGTGCATTTCTCATTTTCTGAAACCGTGGAAAGAAATATTTGCAAGGCAGTTGTTTGGACAGTCTCTGTTCCAACTTTAGAAACCTTGGCATATGTATAATGTTTGACTACATAAAAGGTATGAGTGCATGTGACTACTATAAATCCAGACAAGTACAGCACTGGGCAATGCTACTCCACCCATGGTCTGCAAGGTGTCAGCAGGTAGCCAGTGACAGCAACTGTGAATACCCACAGTATCTGTTGGGTAAGGGGGGCTCCAGCCCCAGGTGCCTGCAATAGCAGGAGCTAGCTCCTAACAGCAGTTGGGAGTAGACACGAATTCACATTATTATTGATCATCATCATATTTACAGGTTTAATATAGCTGTTTTGTGTCTACAATGAGAAAAACACAATTTTGGATAGCAGTAGCATTTTGTCTGCCTGGGTGATTAGTGTTTCATTTAGCATTCTGTAAACTGCCTGCCAGACTCATAAGGGATGCAAGCTGGTGTGTAACATCCTTCTCCAAGACCGTTAGGACATTCTTTATTTAACTGGAAGTTCAGGGAAACTTTGCACAAAGTAACTCAATGACCAAAGTGATCATATTGAGTAAGCAAGAACCATGCCTTGGTATGTGTGTGGGTGAGTTGTTTTGTTTTAATCTACATCATGGAGCTTCAGTGGAGAATCTGAGTTGGCTGGACTTTTATGTTGGCTTCTAATTGCGGTGGATACCAATGAACTAGAGAAGTCACAAAGTTGACACGGAGCGGAGCAGACTCGTTCAAGTGTTAGCTGACTTGCTGGAGTTGATGTCAATGTATTGGCATGGTGCTCTGCGCTGACCCAGTGAAGAGGACTGTGTTGAGTGTAGGACTGCATCCAACAGCAATGGACTTGAGCAGCAGGGATTGCTGATGCCCCAGTGCATGCCATGGGATGTGCACTCTCCTCCACTGCTGCTCACATGCAGAAATAAGACTCCACACGCTGTTGCAAAGTTCTTCTCAATTCTTTTCTCCTAGCGTCTGGCACTGATAATGAATTTTGAATTCCCTGGGATAATTAGGCATAGTCTGAAAAAGCCAAAAAGGACTTTGCCTTTATTTAAAGTTCTATTTCACAGCAGTAATAAATCTTGCTGGGATTTTAGGATCGTCCACACGCTGCTTTCTTAATCACTCAAACTTTGGTTTCCCTCCTTGGAGAGTCACTGATAGATATCTTGCCTTTTCACATCATACTGTTTAACTAACCTTTTTTTCACATGCTATCCAAAATCTAGATCCCTACCATCAGTAGGTGATATGAAAAACACTTGATTTCTTTCCAAGCTCAGGAAAACAGAGAAATCCCCACCCTACCAGCTTCCCTGGAAGAATGTAGCAATCACATTTCTTTTTTTTTCTTTTTTTTCTTTCTCAAATTTTGCTCATAACCTTGCTGTATTGCAAGTTAAAGAAACTATTCTTTTCAGCCCTAGCACCAAACTAATTTAATTTCCATATTTTCATTATCTTCCTATTAACCACTAGTGCTCTGCAACAAAGAAGCTATTTGAAATATATAATGCTACAGCTATTCTGTGCTGCAAACTCTCAGGGGCACTTCGATAAATTACATCCTCATAATGAAGAAGTAGGGGGAAAGAGTGGCAACAATAGATTTTTTTCACAATAGAATGAAATCAGGATTTGATCTGATGCAACATGACTTGCTCACAGCGCAGATAGAATATCAAATCATCCCTGCAAAATTTAAACCTTGCTATAATCCTCCCGTTTTATCCATTGTTCTGCCGAAACCTTGAAGACTACATATAATAGTCTGCAAATGGGGATTTAGTTGATATAGTTTATTTTTTTCAACTTGCTCAATTTAATTATCCTCAGCCTACAGTCTAATTTATGCGTGTTTGATGTCACTATTCATTAGCAGTACAGATACAGCCTGGAAAGTGACTGAAAAAAAAAAAAAAAAAAAATGCAGCTGGGTTCCCTTCTTAAACACACTGCACTGGTTATATACTGGAGTTGTGCTACAGAATGGGTTTGGAACAACACTGTCAGAAAAATTACTACCTAGAGAAGCATAAGAATGTGAGTTTGTATAAGAAATGTCTGTAAAAGTTGTAGTATCAAAAGGACATAGTTCTAATTCTGTGCCAGGACACATATCTGATTCATTAGCTGTCACTTAGAGGAGAGACAGACAGACAGACCCTAAACTAGAGTTATGATTTTCAAGGTCACTGGCCAAATTGAAAAACTGGCAATACATTTAATTGTGGGTTACTGTGAAATGGATTTGTTTGGGTTTTTTTCCCTCCCTTAAATGAAAATTCCTCACAATATTTTTAAACAGATGTAAGGTTTTGTAAATCCAAAATGAAATATTTGGGTTCTTTTTTTTTTTTAAGCACAAGCTATGAAATGAAGGTCACTTCCATCTGAAAAAAAATGTTTCAAAATGTATTTGGTTTTCACTTGTGTGGTTTTTTTTAAAAAATACAAATATTTCCACAATCAAAACAACTTACTGACATTGACAGAAACTTGCAGATTAGTTTTGATTAACCAAAATACACTTTTGTAAGAAAGTTATAGACATTGGTTTGGCTTACTCTTCTCCTAAATACGCTGCCTGGCTCTAATGAATCAACACGTCCGACCTGGGTCCCATCCTGGGAGTCCCTGAGTTTGTCAGAGGCCAAATAAAGGTGCTGGCTCTGCCAGTCCCTCCATCTCTGCAAATGCAGGTGAGGTTTTCCAGTTCAGGCCCATCCTGCTGGCAGGGAGACACCTGCTCAGCAAAATCCTTTCAACACAGCTTCCTCCCTCTATCCTTCTTGTCCCTGGGAAGGGGAGATTGGTAAACCCCTGGAAATAGGAATGCCGAACCCATCGCTGTGACTTCTCTGCCGCTTGTTGCTCCCTACGGATGGGCGCTGCTGAGTTACGGGGCAAACCAAGTGGGCAAGCTCTGCTCTGGGAGGTCCGGTTACCTCAGCAAGAGCAATCTTTGCTTTAGGCTGTGTGTCTTTGCCTTCTGTATGTATTGCTGAATGATATAACGGTCACTGGGAAATTAATAACTGACTCATTAAAAACAAAAAAATCCTACCCCTCTCCCCACCAACATCCCTGCTGGGGTAGAGCAAATGGCTCTGTGCCCGTTTGTGGGAGGTCTCGCTTGGTCTCAAAATCCTTCCTTGGGTTTAGCTGAAATCTCAGGTTTCAGGAGCATGGCCTGTTGCCCTTGTTTCCCCAGCCATGGGGCCGAGGAGGAATTTCTCAGCGCCTGACACTTGCCAGCTGGCCGGAGCTGCTGCTGATTTCGGGGGGATCCCATGAGCTGGCAAACAGGTGCCGGCGGCTGCGAGAGTGGTGCTCGGTCCCAGCGCTGCACCGACCGTCCGAGGGCTAGGTATTGCTGGCATTGGGGGTAGCTGGGGTCTGGAACTTATGAACTATTGCATGTTAACATAACGATTGCTCCCAGTTATCTGAATTAAAATCCACCTATTCTTACTATGAAAAAATACAGCCTGCATAGCTATTTTAAAACAATAGGGTGAATCATTATAGGTATCAATTAAATCAACCCTTCCAGTGACAAGTGAATATTTGATTTTCTACCCCCAAAGGACAGTACATACCATGTTACACCACAGTGATATTTGCTAATAAATTATCTAGCTGACACCTTGCCTCCGAGGGGGAGAGGGAGATCGTTAACAAAGATGACAAAACCAGCTCTTTCTTATTTATGTCTCATCTCCATTATGCCTAAGACCACTGGTCTCAATGCTCTGTACCTTCTAAACGATGATAACTAGGAGAGGAAGAGTTCATTCGCTGCTTGCACACATATATATACAATTTTGAAACGTGCACAAAGCAGTCATAGAGTCAATCCCAGTTTTGCCCTTCCCTCTTTCTTTCCCTAGCCAGAAGCAAGTAGTTATCTCAGCGATAGTAAGGGAATTATTAGGTCAGATCCTCCAGTGACTTTGCATCAGCATCGCTTCATACAGAACCTCACGTAGGGTGGGAAATCACACTGGTTGTGCAAGGAGACCACATGAAGTTGGCTGGCTTGGGATGGACACTGGGTCTGTACAGGAGCTGGGATAAATGGAAGGGCTGGGTTCACTCTGTTTCAGTCTTGGCGATAGCCAGGAGAAGGATGATTTGTTTCACTGCCCGAAAATCCTTTACTGGTTCTCTTGTTTTCAAAATCATAATGGCATCCACGAAGGGACCAGGAACCACGCAGTGGGGCTCCTGTAAATAAGCAAGCAAAGCAGGAGTCTCAGAAGACAGTTTTGAATGAATTTACACTGAAAATGCTCCTCTGATTCACTTTGCACGTACTTAAGAAAGTACTTGTTGGGACTTGATTCCACTTGAATACAATACATTAACTCGTTCTTCTGTTTACTGGGCACTTATTATGTATTATTATCTATTTATGAGTAGTTGGATCAACTAGTTACAGGCAATTTGGTTCATTTCAAGTAAGCTTTTTGAACAATTTTTGTACAACTTTGTCCCAGCAAAATGTGACAGAAGAATTGGTTTGATGGGCTGTGTTTTCCCTGCTTCTGCCTCCAAAAGGGTTTTTACAGCTCTCAAATAGGAGTTGTAGTGGTTTAGTGCCTCAGAGTTGCAAGTAAATGGCAGTTCTCCACAGGGAAGGATATGTCTGAAAAAGGCTCAGCCTCCTGCAGATAGTGGAATAACTGCAGGAGAAGCCTTAATTGGGTGCAGGAGGGAGGAAGGAAAGAAAGCCCTTGACAGGTTGAAATATTTTTCTATAGCAGCAGCATTTTAGAGACACTTGTTAATGAAGATGATTGATTGGAAAATGAGTCAAAGCTTTTAAATCTTTAAAAATGATTTTTTTTTTTTTCTTCCTGAAAGTGGATTCCTCATCTGATCATGAAGACAAGAGAATTTTCCTTTCCACCTCCAAAGAATTAAAAGTTCCTCCAGGCTCAATCTGAGAAACACTGCGTAATTATGCACGGGACACCTGGTGCGGTTTGTGTGACAGGCAGGATGAGGTATCTGCTTTGCTTTTGAGAGACAGAGAATGGTGAGAGAAAAGGTGTAATACCTTTTGTGCTAAGGGTTTAATAATGTCTTTTGTCAAACAAATTAACACCAGACGCCCTCCCCAAAATCCAACCAAAGCTAACAAACAGCTGATATGCGACCAAAATTTTTAGAAAATATGTATTGTTGCTTCTCATGAAAAATAATGAAAAAAAGTAAATAAAAGGACATTTTCAAATGGTTTTATTGTCTATTCTACTGGAATAGTCATCACTATTGGTAAGGAAGGTGGAAATAATGGTAGCAATATTAATATCCATCTTCCACTCACGTCTCACTTCCAAACGCATGAAGTATATGCTAAGAAGATACATGGCATCAATGTAACATTAATAAGAGCTCAAATATAAAAAATTCCCAGAGTGAAAGCTTTTCCACCAGTTAATTTAGATTTGCTGCCTATTTATATTTAATAAATAAAATATATCTTTTGCTGCCTACCTATATAGCTGGCACTCATAAATAAAATACTGACGCAGTAGAATTTGAACATGAAGAAGGGAAGTGAATGTATTTTTTAAATATTTAAGTTATGTGAGGCAGAACAAACGTAGCTGGTAGGCTGTATTGCTTTCTGTGTATTCAGTCTTACAGCCTTACTGTTGCATGCATGGTTTATATGCCTTCAAATTGTTTGAGTTTCAATGGTCATAAAGATTAAGAAAAATTAAAATCCAGTGAAGTAGAAAGCAGGGTTCTCCCCACACACACTTTCTTAATTTTTTTTTAAATGGTTCTGCTTCAAGCAAAATATTCAGTTCAGAAGCTCTGACCTCGGATAAATAATATATTTTATCATAACTTTAAATCAATGAATATTCTCCATGTGCTCAATGTTAGATGCATATGTAAACACCTTGCTGAATCAAGGCCTCTTCTGGCAGAAACCCTGAAGTCTCCACACCTCCAAGAGCAAAGCTGTTCACCTTGGGAAACGCACAGGCTTCATTTATAACAGAGAAGCCTGTGCTAAATATACCTTCCTGCTGATCCAGGGTGAAAATGAACTGATGCCTTGTTCAAAAGTATGCATAACTGGCCTCTTTTGGCTGTTTTGCAAGGTGTATGGGGTGTTAAAAGCACAGCTGAATTCTTCTTTCAGATTTGCACTTCAATACTGGTGACTTGCAAACCACAACTGTGCTTACAGTCTGTGCAGAGCTCTTTTTTCAGGGTCACATGCTGTGGTTTTTGTCTTTAAATGACAGGGACTGAAATGATTTTTCCTTGCTTGGTCTGGCTTTATCCTCTGAGTACACATGACACAATTTTGGGCTGGATGCAGGCTAGGTGATCTGCTGAGCCTTGGATCTCTTCACAAGATCTGCACGGACAGAGATAGGGAGCATGTTTCATTCCAGCTCCTGGTCTCTTGTTTGCAGTCCTCTGTGACAGTTCAGTAATCCTAGGAGCTAACAATAATATCAAGTGTCATTACCAATGGCTTTTTTAATCATCATTATAATTCTTACTCTGAATAGCACTTGAAGCACATTTTTATCTTTTGTCGACAATAAAGTGCAGCCTCATAAATATTTAACTTGTCTGATTAAATTATCCATGCTGAAACAGATAACTGGGGACTTTAATAAGCTTAAACTAGAATCTTGGCGTTATTATCTCCCTGGAGAAGAGAGAAAGTGATAAAGGTTCCCCTGGCCCAGGTGACCCTCGCACCATTCAGCTCAGCAGCGGGAGATTCTTATCAAACCTGAACGAGGCCTCAGAAACTGGCATGAAGTTGATGATAATTAATAGCAATCATTGTCTGTTTTTATGGGTCTCCAGCCGATGAATGTTAAGAGAGGACAGAAAGCCTGCACGGCTCCTCTGTTGTACAGCCAGAGAACCAAAGCGGGGAGAGGAGGTGGTGGTGGCTGTGCTGATGAAGGTGTCCTGCTGGAGACGAGGCACAGCTGCAATGCCTTAGAGGTAGATCACCAAACTAGCCTTCTGGGTGTAAAGCCCCTTTCCTACACTCAGAGATACCTGCTCCAAGTCTGTACAGAGATTTTTAGGGCCAGAGAGGACTGTTACGGTCTTCTCTTGAGGCACACTGAAACATGCCAGCCATGGGATGCCACCCAACTCTTTTTGTTTCATGCCATCTGGCTTGCAACTGGATGAAAGCATGCTTTTTTTAATTGAAAAATGAAATTATGATGGTAGCTGCTGTTTTTCTCTCTTTGTGTTCCTGGACAGTGTTGAAAGAGCCTCTGAGTCACCTGCTGCTGACTCCTGCGGTCATTGCCCTCACTCCAACAGAGGTATCTTCTGTACCTCTGTCCTGGCTCGTCAGCCTGAGTCACTGTGAAAGCCCTGTACAAGCACCTGCACTGGGTCATAACCCTCTAGCAGGCATGAGAGCATCTCCCAGAGCCACTTTCAGCCCAGAACTGCAATATATTGCCAGTTCCTCATCTTGACATGCGGCATGTACAAAGTAYGCTCTGGGGTGTGGTGCAACCTCAAGGCCTTGTTGAGGGAGAGAGGGGAACCAGATGGGATGCACCTTGAAGCAGGGCAGCATGAAGATGTAAGGGAGTCACATTTGGGGCAGAACCTGGGACAAGGCAAGCTTGAGCAGGAAGCAAAAGAGGACCAAGGGTGGGAGAAAGAGGAATGAAGATTTGGGGCCAGGATCAAAGCTGCATAGGATGGGTTGTGTTGTGGAGATGGTGAGTCTCTGCAAGACCTTTTGTACAATAAGAGCATCCTCTGCAGGAGTGGATCAAGCTGGCTTTGTTTGATCCCAGCCTCCAGATCACTTGCTGCTGACTTGCAGTGAGTCATCATGCCTTTGGCTGTGTTGCTCAGCTCTTTCATATACTGTCCAAAATTCTTGTGCCCCTCCTTGTTTCCTAATCACTTCTACTACCCATTCCACACCGTCTCTGCTGTGGCTCTGCCAAACAGCTGCAGTGAGTACAACTCTGAGCCAGAAGCTGGTCCCCCTCGTTTTAAACAGAAAGAAGTGTTTTGAGATTACTTTGTGTGCACAGGGGAACAGCTCAGGGCAAGTATGGACTGGGTTTAAGGAGAGAGGAAGAGAGAAAGAAGATTCCCATTGCAACCTGCTAGAATGAATAAAGTCAGCATAGAAAATTTGGAGCACAAGAGCAGGGTACGTGATCTGATTTTATTTGCAGTCCCTTTGGTACTTTACAAGAAATTAAGCAAAATGTCCTCAACATCCTTCAGCAGCAAAAAAATAACAATAAAAAAAAGCACTTCATGCACATCTGAGGAAAAAGAAAAAAAGATTGGTCTGAAAATAAAAGGAAAAACAGGGCAAGCAATATAATTAACAGACTTATTACCTCAGGGGAGAAGAAGAGTTTGTTTTGCAACTTCACAGGATGGGAAGGATTTAAATGCTAAGTGGGTGCCTATACGTCCATGCACACATGGATTTCTAGCTCTATGTCTGTGCTTTTGTGTCTGTGTCTAAGTATAGAGATGGAGAGTTGGCAGGACTTGTGTTACTCCGTTTATAGGTAAAATGTATATAAGTTATTTATACATTTGATACAAAACATGGAACAAGCTGTCAAGAGCAGGTGTGGGGTATGTCTGTGTGAGAAATGACTAATATATACTTTCTCCCTCCTTCCAACTTACACAAACACACCCAACTCTTCTGACTACATTTCCACTCCATTTTAGGCCAAATGCTCCCAAAGCCACTGAGCACTCTGCACCCTTCCCTGCAAACGAGGTGCTAACAAATAATAGCTGAAAAACCATCATCTCGTAACCTCTCATTCTTCTCTTTTTAAACCATTTTCCACTATTTTGCTGCACTCTAGGTTTTTCAAAAGAGAAACTTCAGGCAAAACTGCAGGTACTTGCATTGCTGAGGAAAGAACATATTACATCAAACGTAATTGTTAGCTTGACAGGTAGTGCACAGGCCTCCCTGTTAATTAATCTTTAATGTCATTAATTGGTTGTCTGCTTGGTGGCAGAAAAAGGGTAAACATTGTTCACAAATCAATTTAATTCTGCTTCTAACCAGCTTGTTTTCAAGGGGATAAAAACAATTATGAGCGTTGCACTGACTGGACACCCAGGCTTTACCRATAACACCGCTGGAACAATAAAATATGCAAGCCATGCTCGCTGGTGCAGGCCTGCTGATTGAGTTTCTTTCCTCTTAGGTTGACTCATTTCTTAGTTGTGGATGAAGGTACATGATAAGAAAAGGATATTGTTGGATTTCATTCCTTCTGGCCAGCCGAMTCCTTTTTTTATACCCTGGGCTTGCCCTAAAACAGACCTTCTGGAGTCTGCTGCAGCATATGAAAATAAAAGCGATTGTTCCTGGCTGTGGATATTCAGCCAGCTTACAGTGCCAGCACGTGTGTGTTTTTTTCTTTCCGCAGCAGGACCTGGGCTTTTTCATTCTGTTAATTGCTGTGGCAATCTCTGCTCCAGCACCTGGGTACAGAGCTGGCACGGTACAGCCAGCGCTTAGTTTTAGCATGAAGGATGGGTGTGACAGTGTTTGCGACAGAGCGGGATCAGTAGCGTGGAACTTCCCTTGCTGTTAGCCAAATTTCAGCAGAGGTGTGGGATGATATGCCAAAATGAGAAGGTCTCAGGATGGAGTATGTAAGATCTGTACAGTAGATATCATAGATGGTTTCTGGTAAGGTCCCTGTGTTCACGCAGCCATCGGTGGTGCAGCAGAGAGCTCTGCTGGGCTCCCCACAATCCATAGCTTTTCCTGAAGATCAGGGGAAGGGTCTGTGTTGTGTGTGTCTGTAAACTGTTTTTCCAGACTGTCTCCCAAGCTCCATCTTCTATTTTAACCCTTTTCCTTTTCCTC
Source organism: Phoebastria nigripes (assembly GCA_035582835.1). Lineage (NCBI taxonomy): Eukaryota > Metazoa > Chordata > Aves > Procellariiformes > Diomedeidae > Phoebastria > Phoebastria nigripes. The sequence continues at coordinate 4,839,147 of JAYKAV010000001.1, forward strand.
CTGTCAGAATTGGCCTACTAGAGTTTAGTCTTACGTCAAATAAGCCCGAAATACCCTTTAGTTAGCTAATGCTCCCTCTTCATGTTCTTAGCTGCCTTTAGAAAAGCTCAACTCGTGTTATGATAATGTGACAAATCTCCTACACCAGCCCTCTGGTTGGGCTCAGAGAAAGCTGGCAAGTGAGCTGTGTGGAAAAGGTTCTCCTGAGCATTCAAAATGATACTCAGGACTAAGCAAAACATCAGCCTTTGCTGCCCTGAACTTCAGAGCAACTCAAAACACCTGGTAAATCAGTCTGGAAACTCAGGAAAGCTGGGATTAGGGCAGCAGGGAGCCTTACAAATTATCAGTGAGTAGCAAGGGAGGAGGTTATTCCTCTGGTTAAGGCTAGGAGCTAGTATTTAGTTCTGCTATACTYTCATCTGTGAAATTTTCTTTGCTTTAAGGAAGAAAACACTCCCTCTCAGGAATTTCTTTTGGAGTGATGAGACCTTTTGACTTGTGTTACTATATGTGCTATACAAATGGCAAGGGATGTGGGCTAGCAGTAGGTTAGAAATGAAGTAAAAGAGCAACTCTGGTGGAGGAAGAGGAGTTYGTAGGGCAGTGAAGATAGGACGATTTCATGGTGATACTGGATTCCCTGCTCAGCTTCATGCAGAACTTGTGGCGTGACCTGGGGTAAGTTTTTCTGTGGGATTTATGGCTTGATAATTCTTGTCCTGGTCCTGCTCTTGGCAYGTGGAGAGAGCGCAAGGACTAGGTGATGTTACTGCAGGTGGTGGCACTAGTCCCCTCAGCTGGTCCAGAGGAGATGTGGTGGCATTGAAAGGGCAGAAGCCACAAATACAAATGGCTGATCATGCGGTTTCTCACCAATGTTGCTGATTCTAACTTTTTCTAAGGACTCATTAATTTAAAACAGTTTGTGTATATTTGACATCTCTTGCTCTTCCTGAAGGACTTTAAAGGCCTTTTCAGTGGCTCATAGGAGAGATAATGGGCCATAGATTCTAACAATGAGTGTTTAACCCTTGATAAAATGTATGGTTTGGATATGAATTTGCAGTGCTTTGCCTCCTGCAACTATAGAGGTTGGGCTTGGCTGCTTTAAGTTGGGCATACATAGGCATAGGCCTTAATCCCTTCAGTAGGGCTGTTCCTTTGGACAACACCTTTATTCAAACACCCTGTGGCATTTCCAGTTCTGTCATGACAATTTTGAACRCTATGGTTGCAGTGTTTAGGCATCTAACGTGATGGTATTTATGAAACCTTCCTCACTGTCTTTCATGGGGGCTGGAGTCTCTTTGTGTCCTTTTACTCTTAAAATACCCCGATATGGAGAATCTTCTCTGTGCCTCAGATATTTTCACAGCAACTCATTGGGGCTTTTCTGTCACCAGTTAAATTTTTTATTTTTTTTTCCCCTCTCCTGAAAGCTGTATGGAAAAACAGCCCTCAACGTACCTTGAAATGCCCCATTCACCTCCCCCGAGTGCTTGGGAGCTGACTGATATTCCCTGCATGTCCCTCTCTTGATCTGAAGCACTTGCCAGGGAAGCTGCTTCTTCCACATCATTTATCAGCTACTGTTGGGATTTTCAAAGATTGTCTGAAACTTATATTACTTTTCTTTTGAAAATGGCTTTAACTTAATTACTCATAACTATCCAAGAGGGTAATACTCTCACTGGTTGGGGTAATTAGGAAGCCTTAATTAGCTCTTTAAAAAAAAAAATCAAAACTTAGCTGTGTCATTCCTATATCACCCTCATTAGTTCAATCTGGCAGCTTTTAACTGGCACATTTATGTTTCTGATTTACATATATTTCCCATGGTGCTGAGCAATATAACTTGCCATAATAATAATAAAAAAGTTAGGTTACTCCAGAGACTCCCATTACATGAGAGATGCGGGTATAGACAATACGTGAAGAATATCCCAGTATCTTACAGTTGAACTTGGTTTATTACCGCAGTACTTACAATTAAAAGCGTATGTGCGCATGCCACTTTTTTCTCTCACTAGCCTTGCCCTCATTTAAATTCTGTGGGCGAGTAGGAACACATTATTGCTCTAAAAAACCCCTTATTTTTGGAGGATAAAAATGACAAATATAAGCTCCTCTCAAGTACTATGCTAAAGCTGCCAGATATGTAATCTCCGGAATGCTAAAAGCACATTGTGAGCCCCAGTCCGACTGGTCTTTAGACAAACTTCTCGGTGGAGTCAGCTGAAGGTTTTGCTCATGATCTTGAGTGAAGCAGTGTGTGATATTTTTTTTTTTTTTTTTTTTTTTAAAAAAAAAAATCTTCATTTGAATGGTAATTTTGGCCCAACCAGTACTTTGTTCTAAAAGAGATACGAAGTCTTTATGTAAAGGTATATTGCACCTTTTTTACTATTAAAAAAAAAAAACAAAACAAAACAAAAAAACCCCCAAAAAACCAAAAACTGCTCATGGTGTGGGGGGAGAAAGACAACTTTCATACTGTCCTCTAATGAGTAAACAAATGTGACTTGACCTTTATCCATCACATGCTTCACTATGATTTAGAGTTTAAAGTGATGCTATGCGTAGAGTTTTGGGGTAGCACAGAATTTTCTACTTCCTTGGACAGCTTTCACCTATCCAAGCAATGCTTCCAGGATTGGAAAGGAGATTCAAAAAGAAGCTGGATTTAAAAAAACAAACAAACAAAAAACCAAACAAACCACCCCCCCCCCCCCCCCCCCCAGATTTACTATACTTACTGTAAACTCCTGGGGGAATAAGTCTGGGATTTACCTGGTGAGTTTGTTATGGCATTGTCAGGTGCTTTTCCGCTGTTTGCACATAGTCCTCTCCGATTTGTTGCTGGCTACAGCAATACGAGTATCACCTTCCAGATTTAACATGCTTTAAAAAAACTGCCCCTTGCTGCCATCTGGGTCTAATTCTTCATCCTCAATATTGTATTGCTAGTGCACCTTCTCGGCCTCTCTATAGTGGGTTATGAAAAAACCACTCTCAGTTAGAAGGGGATATCAAGGTATCTGTTCTCCCTGTGGGGAGCTGCTGCTGGGATCAGAATGAGAAATGGCAGTAAGGGACCATCTGAGCAGAACAGTCTTTCTTTTTTTAAAATATTTTTTAAAATTATTTTTAGACTTTGTGTAGAAAGCTCAGGGTTGAATTGCACAGGTGACCTGAGGAGGCTGGAGCAAATGGAGGTGAAGGTCTGGGGCTGGAGAGGGACGGCTCTTGGTGCTTTTGGGAGGTGGCGATTTCAGGACAGTCAGAACATTTGGAAAATGACTTTGTCTATAAAACTATAAATGGCCCAGCTAATGCTTGCACATTCCCTACTATTTCTCTTGCTAATAATGCTCTGTGTGTATTAAAAAGGGGAAGACAATAGGGAATCAGTTTCGGTCTGAAAATCTAGGGAGTTGAGAAGTAATTTATAAGTTACTTATCTGATACATATTAATCAAAGGTACTGAAAGTGGAGGAAGGCAGATGACTGGCCTCTTAGAACTGATTTTATGATGTTGAGGGACAAATTTGTCACATTTGAATGTAACATAATTATTCAAGATGGTATTCACTCTTAAAATGAATATGCAGAACTGAAGATTCGTTCCATTCTTGCTGCATCAAAAGAAAACATATTTTACTCTTAGTGTAACTCGTGGTGTGAGTGTTATGTAGGAGTTCACTCATATATTTACAATGGTTATCTCCCTGCTCTCCTCATCTGCTTGCTGGTTACTGAGGATCTTGGCCCTGCTCTGATCTCCCAGTGCCGTGATGGCCAGCAGATCCCCCCAACCTTGCAGCCTCGTTTACAGAAGAACCACCATCACCTTTATCTCCTCTCTCCAGGGAGTTCTCTTTGAAGAAAATCTGATCAAAACACTCTGATGCACCATTAGCCCCCATCAGCCTTACAGTTCATTACCCAGGCTTGATGGCATCTGGAAGGTACCGAAAGATGCTTTTTTCCCTTTAATTTGAACAACATTCTGCTGTATGCAGAAATGAGCTCAGCCTTTCTTTTCTGAACTTTTCCTTTGCCCCTTGACATAGCTGCAGCATCCTACATCTGAGGAAGCTATGTCTTTGTTGCTCTTCCATCTGAGTGACATGAGCTTGCTTGAGAAAGCATGCCACTGGAGTTGAAAACTGACCAGTAAGTGGCAAATTCAATAGATTTATCAACAGTACAGGATCTGGACTAAGAGACAGCCTCTAGTAATGATGTAGCCCATCTCCAGTTTATTAAGATGCTGTGGGTTTGAGAAGTTTCTAGATAAATCTGCAAACCATGCTGAAACAAAACATATGAAACTTTCCATCTGAGTGCTTTTTTACGCAGTATTTACTTTCTTATAATGGCTAAGCCTGAGCTAAGCAAGTGTGTTCCTGTGAAATCAGCTACTGTTTGCTCTTCCCCAGCCATGCTTACCCTCTGCAAAGCCACAGTATAAACTAATTAGGGATTTGCTATTTGGAGAAAGTTATGATAAGTTTGYCAACAAGGGCATCGCCTAATCTCATTGCACACACGTCAGTGGCTATACATGTGTGAAATTAAGTGGGTTTTTGCTGATTCCTGTACACTGCCTGTTTTTTATCTTGAGACAACATTCCCAGTCATAAAATGCATTAACATCTGCTATCAGGGGCTTACTGTAAGATGTGTAACACCAGCAGCAATTCTTTGATATCACCTTCAAATGCATTGTTAAGGGAGATCACAGAAATGGCTTTGATAGGCTATATGATTTACCTAGTAGAAGGAAAAGCTGATAGGGAAAATAATCCTGCAAGGCTTTTGCTTCAAATAGAAATGGTATAGATGAATCTGGTGCCTCAGCTGGCAATAGGAGCTGGTCTACCTGAGCGCGTTTTGTTCTTTTAAACTAGTAGTGTTAAGTGAAACAATTGGCCTGTGAAGACCTTGGAATCAAACACACACCTGCATTTGGGAGGATGATGGGAGGTTTGAAGTGATAATAATGCAGAGCAGGGAATAAAAAAAAAAAAAGCCAACAAACCAACTACCTTCTATGCAGTGAAGATGGAACATCTCCAGTTCTAAAACCTAAGCTTAATTTTTCTCTGGGTCACAATAAAGCAATAATTACTTAGCTTCTACAGGATTTGCTGCAGGGGAGGTATGACTGTGGTTAAAGCACCAGATACACGTGGCCAAGAAGAGAATATTCAGTTTATTCAGTTATCTTGTAATGTGCTTACTTTGTACTTTTAAAGAGATTTCCAGCTAGTTGAAGCTTTCTGGGCTTTCAGCTGAAGCACAATTTCGGAGGCAGTAATGTCCCATTGGGGAAGAGGGTAAGAATAATAAAATACAGAGTCTGTCACATGTGTCTGAACTTAACTGCAGGTAGACCCAATAAAATGACTCCTCTGGCAGTGAGCAATTACTTCATGAAACCATTRCTTTTGCCCAGCTGTCATAGTAAATGTCATTAAAGCACCATGCAACAACAGTCTTGTGGAGCCTTTTGATTGAGCACAACCAAGATCAAGATGCTCAAGGACATCAGCAAATGCCCCATGTCCTCTGTGTGCTGCTCAGCACATCCTGCCCATGCTAATGCTGCCCTTCTTATTAGGGATGCTCCAGGGCACTGGCAGGACACCATCTCCTCTATCTCTGTCTTGAGCTGCTCCAGTTCTAAGTACAGTGGCTGCAGGATGCCACTGCACCCAAAACATGGCGGGTAAGAAGGGGGGGGGGAAAAGCAAAGAGCCAAGGGGGGGGGGTGGAAAAAAACAAACCCAAAACCAACAAGACCAGTGTTTTTTTTTTTCCTTTTGAAGCATCACATCCCATTTTATTCTGGAATCTTATCACAAAACTTTTTCAGATCTGTGTGCTTTCTGCGCTGTTGAGTAGAGATCAGTATTCAGGTTTTGGGGAGTAGAAGACATTGGGAACTGTACCGCAAAGCCTTGGGTCTGAAATAATAGCTGTGTGTGGAGGGAAGTATATAAAATAGAGGCGATTCATTATTATCTGATGGTTGGCATATAAGTATTGATTATTTCTGTTCTATCTTAATTCTATGGAAATGTGTGTAGTGGGGATCTGCAGACCAGGAGAGGTTTGGTGGTACTCAAAGGGAAGGCTTTCCTTTTATCTCTTCCTTTCTCAGGGGGTGGAGGGAGGGAAGGCAAGAAAAGTGAGAATTAACTGAAACCTGCAGTTCTTCCCTGTTAATTAAACTAAACCCGTATGATCAGCTAAGTCATGAGATATATGGAAAAAGACAGTGAAAACATCCAGTTGAGAATAGACTGACCGGACATGCGATTTATGTAGTTAACCTTAAGGATGTTAATGAATGTGTAGTTTGTGGGGAACGAAACTAAGCCGCTTCCYATAATGGGCTAATTGGGATTGCTGAGGCTGTTGCACACCAAGTAAAATAACTCGGCTGTGAGCAAGGTGCTGAGTTTGGGATATTTGCCCCGTGGTATTCAAAGCACAGAAGAAAATCCCCAGAAATTGCAGGGCAGACTGGCTTAATCAGAAGTCCCCGCTGTAGCAAACAGAATCAAATGAATAGTAATTGTGTTAATCAGCTTGTGAACTTTTATGCCATGTTCGTAATTTCAAATATCACCAAATCCTGTACAATGAGTCAGTTGCTGCTGATATAATGAAAATGTTGTATGTGGGAGGAGGCATTTGTTTTGTGAGAAACTAGTTACTTTATTTTTCCTCTAGCAGCTTTTGTAGAAGCCTTGGGTGTTTGGTGGTTTTTTTTTTTGGGGTGTTTGGTTTTTTTTTTTTTGTTTTCATAAATTTTCATCTCTATGCCTGAATTC